>JAFBMS010000113.1:883872-993872 GCA_019788955.1 Albula glossodonta | reverse complement strand
AGAGCCGCCACCCCACTAACCTCTCCCCGTGTGATTGGCTGCTCGGCTGCCGGAGCAGTGACCAGCTCCTCGCTGAGCAAACACTTGATGCTCTCCTTAACCCTGCCTGAAATGAGTCCATCTCTCTTTTTGGTTTATTCATTCGTACTTAATGTTGACTTTGGTTACTTGAAGTTACCAAACTTCAGGAAAGGACCAAAGTACCTGTTTCAGGGGTCAGAAAACTGAGCTTCTGTACATGCAGTGTCTCAGAGCTAAAGTACTCATCCAAGATCACTTTTCCCTTGTCCCTCTCTAAACCTTGTCCTTTATGAGCTAAAACCCCCAAAGCTGATCCCAGATCAGGGCCCTGCGTACACGCATACATCTTCTCTGCTGGACTGCTGATCTAGGATCAGCCTTTTCACATTACATCCTAACCTCATCCATTATGAGCTGAGAAGGCTAAACTGATCCCAGGTCGGCTCTTATACTCACTTCACTGAATATTGGCCCCAGTAAAATGAAGCCAGCAGGCTGGAACTAACCCCGCCCACAGCTCTCTGCCTCCTCCCTCCCTCTCCCTGCCCCATCCTTTGGGGATTGGGTTTCGGAGTCACAGACAAGCACAGGAGAACTCCTCTGACTACATCACACTGGTCAGACGAGCGGTGGCCAGCACACCCACTGCCAAGAGCAGCAGCAAAAGGGAAATGGGCTCTTTTGGAGCGGCTTATGGTTGGGTAGGTGATGGGCCCCAGGGGGATTTTGGGAAATTGAGTTGTTGTTTTTTTTTTTAAAAGAACTCTTCCAGGTGGTCCAGACCAGTTTGAGAGCATTTGCTTTTGAAAGACGTTGAAGGTAGCTGGGCAGCAGGAGCGGATTCAACTTGTAATGTAAAAGGGTTCCAATTGACATTTGTAAACAACACCATGGATAACAAATTCTCAGATTTTTATTAAAAACTATAACATGTTAATAAATGTTACTAAAAAGTTATGCAGGTGTCTGTATAGAAAGCAGGCTAGCAAGTAGCATCACTCTCACTTAGTTGGTTCATAAGACGCTGTGCTCCCATTGGATGACACTGAGTGACAACGCTCTGGAGCTGTGTGTCTGTCTCTCTTCTGGCCCCTACAGGAGAGGACACTGAATCACAGGGGGCTGAACACTGGGGAGAGAGAGCTAGCTGGACTCTGCTGTCTGCCAGGTTTGTGAATGTGTGACAGAGACTTTGCTGTTTATAAATTACACATTTTTCTGGCTAATTTAGTACAAGGCCTGTATTCTGAAAGCATTTCAGAGTAGCTCTGTGAAGTTTTATGAATGTGGCCCAAGGTTTCGAGAACATGCATTTTCACATCTCCTCAATGTAAGATTACATTTATTTTAATGTTCATAGATGTGCTTTTAATTTGTATTCCCTTTGGGATTATAGAATTCTGCCTGACCCTAAAATAACAGCCTGGGTGCATAGTACCTGTTAGGTCCTGTAGGTGTAGATAGGGGGCTGCAGGTTTGAATCATTTGGAAGGACATGACTGCTATGCCTCAAACACACCACTCAGATACTTAATGTCTGTTTCCTCTGTAAAATGTCCATCTGTGGACATTTTACACTTACTTACAAACAAGCTATGTAAGTAGTCTAGGATATCTAGGATATCTAGGGCACCTGCTAAATAAATTATTAATTATAAATCAATCCAGCATGTATAAATTTATAAAATGTAAAATGTATTATTTACGTGACAAGCTCATGGGTATGCCTTCTGTATGTAACTGGAGAAGGATCAATCGTTGGGTATACTGGCTGCTTTTGTTTTTTAAACCACACTATAGAGTAGAGTAGAGATGGCTGAATGAAGTATCATATTCAGAGAAGTAAAGAACACACACACACACTCACACACAGGTTTGGCAAGGCACGTTTGTTTATATAGTTAGTTTCATTCACATAGACATTCAATACAAAGTACAAATATATTAAAAACAGGTTACATGAAGAATACAAATAAGAGGAGAAGAGATCAAAGATCAAGCATCAGAAATTTTATGAAAGCATGTATACATTTTTAATAAAATTTCTTAGGTGTCCAGTGAATTCTGTGATACAAAAATATGTGAAGGTTTTTCACCATTACTCCTAACTAAAATGGGTGGTGCTGGGTGGAGCTACAATTCACTGTCAAGCACTGACATGTTTCAGCCAATTAAAAGGTTTCGGTCTTTACAATGAAATGCAATTTTTGGTTCAAACTGGGGCGCTGCTGGTAAAGTATTGTGACTCCATAAATCATGATTGTCATGGAAACCCATTATTCCATCAATACTGCTGGAGTCTTTGGAGTTATCCCTAAAACACCGGCGAAATCCCAAGAGATTTGTTTTTGCAGGCTTCTATTTTAGCTCATATTCAGAGGAAAATTTTTTTAATTTGATCTGTTTTGGTTAAAAACACGGGTCATTGAAAACCCTCAACTGCCTGCAGGAATATTTTCATCAAATATTTTGTGTTGAAGTGAAAATAGACGTGACCGTTTAAAACTGCTGCTAACCTGCAGGCATCGGGCTGGCATGTGAACGGACTGACATATCTGCGGTGATTGTTTCAGCCGGGTCTGTGTGAGAGGTCTGGGTCGGCACAGTGTCAGGGCAGTGTCTGCGTTCTGTTCAGTGTCTCCAGCTCTGGGTTCAATCTCTCTGTCAGCACTCTGAATTTCCTGGAGCCCCCCAGCCCAGCGCGGGTCCCACACCACAGTGATAGGGGGGCTATGAGATATTTTTGGGAGGGGGGAGGCTTGAGTTTCCCTACATCAAAGGAAAAAAAAAAACCTCGCAAATTTCATACATAACTTGTTTGATGTTGTCACACTATTCATTAAACCCTTATTAATCCTTAATTCTGTAGCCTGTGAGTGTTTGCGTCATGTTACATGACTGTTGTTATTTGTAATCCTCCAAAAAGAGATAATATAACACTTTTCAGGCATTCTTATTTGTTGCTCTGCTTCAGCTCTGGACTTAGGAAATAATGTTGAGAGGCTGTACAAAATGTGTCTTGGGCCAATTTTTGTGTATATGGGGTTTCTGCAGGTCTATACATAAATGAAACCCCCCCCCCCCACCCCCCCAGCCCCACAGAACTGCTTGGCCTGATTGCCACAGCTTTCCTGGATGACCTCTTACCCCACCCGCCTCTGTGCTCTTTAATCAGAGCCTCGGTATGGGAGGTATGTGTTCCCTGCAGGGGTGTGGTTACTCCCCCCCTCCCCCACCACAATGATGATTATTAAGTATAGTACAGTCCTGGGTGTAACCGTTGATTTGGCTGGCTCACTAAATACTCAGCTTTGTCTGCTCCAAAAAAAAAAACAACCAATCATCTTTATAACTGCCTCATAACTAGCATTTACAGATGAAAATAACGAAAAATTAACAAACGAGGCAAAATAAGAATTTTTTTTTTTTTTACAAAACTAGTGGCAAAGGAAGAACAAAACAAAGACATGTGAATTGACAGGCTTGCTCAGTTTTTCTTTTCAGTTTTGTTTCCCCCAGGTTGTTTTTGCTATTTTCATTTCCTCCCGACTTCCTTTCATTTCGCTCTAACACTGAATGTGATTTTGGCCTTGTCTCGTTCCCCTGGCAGTCAGTGAGGTGTACAGCACACACAAGGTCCCACTGGCATTCACTGTGTTCTCAGGTGACATTCGGACACACAAATCAGGTGAAACCAAATCGGCTCTGTGTGGGGTCCTCATGGGGGGAGGGGAGGAGGTGGGGGGGGGGGGCGATGGCAAGGACGAACGGGGACGATGTCATCTCCCTGCAGATGGCGATGGATGGATAGATTGTGTACCTTTTGTATAGGGTCAGACCCGGGGACAAAGCCAGTGGAGGGCCGAACGGCCATGTCACATGCAATCCCATACTCCCTCACTGTGCCGCGTGTGGCTCTGGAGTTTTACCGCCGCGTTCTCCCGCCGTGTAACGTGAGAGGCCATGACTCTGCGTCCCCTTCAGTGGCCCTCAGACAAAGAGCTTTAACAGAGCCGTGCCTCAAACCAGGTCCACGAAGTTGCAATAGCTTACCATCTACTACTGGGCCAGCTGACCAATATTCACGTAAAAGAGATGCTTTTGAAACAGGAAGTAGACTTTATGGACAGATTCTGTATCCCACATTTTCTTTTAGATATGATACAATAAGTTGTCTTTCTGGGCAGGATTAAATCAAACTGCTTTTGAAACAAGTAGTTTTGCCTGAAGAACAATAAAGAAGATTCCTGTTTGAAAGGTTCCTATGGAAACCACTACATTCTGTGATGCTGTTGCTATAGTAATGCTGTATGAGTGGTATGATATGGTAGACATAACTGCCATTATCTCAAAGACATAATAAAGAGAATAATAGACATAACTATGATTATCACAAGAATGCAATGCTATCATTATCGTAGACAAGAATGTGTGTCAGCCATTTCAGCAGTCTCTGAAGTTTGTTGATTTTGCTGAAGTTTTTCGACTGCCGCAGTTCTCATTATATTCCCAAGCAGGGAACTGCCAGTGTACCCTTCAGCAAGGTAGCCTCACCTGAATGGCTTAAGTAAATCTCCAGCTGTATAAATGCATAGCGTTTAAATGTGTCAGCCCCTGTGGTACATGGGTGACTAAATGTAACTTCCTCATTGGCTGTCAATAACCCTGGTTTAACCCCGCCCCCCTCCCTCTCTTGCAATAGGAGAGCGTGTCCTGCAGAGGGCGGTGTTGGTCCGGAAGAAGCTGTGCTCCAGGGAAGGGGGAGGCTGGCTGGCGGGGACCCTCTTCTGCACCCACTTCAGACTGGCGTTTGTGCCCCAGGACGGGCAGGAGCAGAGAGATGTGAGCACCACGGCCATCCCCTTCTCCTCATGTCTCACCTCACATAAGATGGGTAATATGATGTTGCGCAAGCCTACACATTTTTAATCTCTCTCTCTCTTTCTGTCCTACTCTTTCACCATCTCTTACTTTTTTCTCTCCCACTCTCTCTCTTTCTCTCTTGCTCTCTTTGTCTTCACCCCCTCTTTCTCTGTCTCCCTGTTTGTCCCTCTCTTCTCCCTCTTTCTCTCTCTATTTCCAGGGAGATGCAGACCCTCTTCTTCTAGGGGAGCACGATGTAGCCCTGACCTCCATAGAGAAGGTGGTGGCCGGTAAGCTTCCATGATTAATTCTGATTGGCTCATCAGTGGCCAATGGCCCTACAGAGTTTTGGTTAATTGGCCAGCTTAATCAGTGATCTCTTTCAACTAATCAGTGCATATTTCCTCTGTGTAATAAAACCTTGTGACTGGTTCAAATCAGTGAGACATTGGTAACATAACTTCATAACCAGGCTGTTTATTGTACTCATAATATATTGGATTATGTTTTATCCTGATGAACGGAGTTGAAACTCAAATTAAGATGTGGTCAAAACATTTTTTTCCCCTAGCCTAGCATACTGCCACCTAGTGGACAGGGGTGCTACAGACACATGCTCAGCACAAAAGCACACAGAGGGTAAAAGCTCTGAGTTTGTTTAAACTGTGGCTCACTTTGTGTGAACCAGGTGAACTTTTTCTCCATGAGAAGCATGCCCCAGTCTTTAACCCTGGCCCCCTCTCTCTGTGTGCCGTCCCGTCCGGCAGTGGGGCCTTTTCGGGTGAAGCATGTGACCCCCAGCTCGGCACTGAGATTCACCCCGGAGCAGCTAATTCTCTACTGCAGGGATATGAGGGTGCTCTGCTTCCTGTTCGACCGGCTCACCCCCGAAGCCCAGGTCCTGCAGGTGAGTGTGCGAGGGTGTGTGTGAACGTTTGTGTGTGAGTGTATATGTGTTAATGTTTTTGACAGTGTGTGAGTGTGTGTGAAAGGGGGTGTTAGTGTTTATGAGAGTATGTGTATGTATGTCTGTGTACAAGTGAAATGAAATTTTAATGAGCATCTTGGTTTTAGAGTGAATCAAAAGTTACTTACCATTCTCAGTAAGTTTATGTTGTAGATCCTCATTTTGCACTTGTCAACATTTTCTCTGACTTATTTATTTTTATGCATTTCACACTTTTTTTTAGCACACTGAGATTTGTTATGACCTCAACCATACCTGCTATTAGTACCTGCATCAGTATCAGAGCAGACCGCAGTGGAATTACAAGTGCATAATGTACTGCATGTCTTCACGGATGTATGTGATTTTGTTGAATTTCAGTTGTCAGATAAATAATTCCACCAATCAGCTAATGAGTCGATTGATGATTCAACCAATCAACTGTCTCCACAGATGACCTACACCCTTGCCAGGGCCTATCAACCTCTGAGGCCGTCCTCCATCCTCTCCTTCCAGAACGCCGCACTGGGAAGCATAGGCAAGAATGAAGAGAATGAAGCAGTGTCTTAAACCCATGTTTATCCCAATTTTGTGTAGTTTAAATACGTGCGTTTCACTATGTATAAGGTGTAAGATTGTATTTCACCTGTGCGTAAGACAACCTTAATGTCCCCCTGGGTCTGAAGTTTAAAGTTATGCATTGTTAAGACTTTCTTGTGGTTTTCGAAAGCTTTTCCTTCTGGAAGTTTCTGTGACACAGTCATTGCGTCCACCATCACTAGAGATGAAGCAGTTGCTTAGCAACCGGAGGCGGGACCCCAGCATGAATTGGTTCGAGGGTGTAGCCGACTGGGAGGCGGAGCTGGAGCGGACAGGCACCATGGGATGGAGGGTCAGCAGCGTGAATGACCGCTTCGAGATGGCCACCAGGTATCATCTACAGCTCCCCCTATAGCATGGGAGGTCTACTGCAGGCTACTGCATAAGTAAGGCTCATCGTTTTCAGTTTTTAAAGATTTTACCTAAATAATTACCAGATTTATTGTAACACACAAATTGTATGTTTTTAATGAATGAAAATACTTTTTTATGATTTTTATGAGATTATGAGATTCTACTGTCTTACAATGCACTGAATCAGTGTTGCACTGAGAAAGCCTACACTGCAGTACCACTGTTTTGGAATGAACATGGTCATTTAGCATTGTGCTAATGGTGGGTCCCTATCGGTCCACTGTATGCTTGCTAGCTGGGATTTTAGTGTAAGACAATAACGCGATGTTTAAAATCTCAGCCTCCCCAGGTATAACGTGGTGCCTCAGAGAGTCCTGGACACGGAGCTCAAGAGAACCTTCGCACACTTCCACGAAGGACGCATCCCTGTGCGTGAGATTCCTACGCTGTGTTTCCATAGAAACGAGTCTGCAGAGAGAGCAGAGGATCAAATCTGCACTTTGGGCCAATGGCTTCTTTTCTACAAAAACTATTGTGAATATCTGACCAGGGTGAAAGAATATTCAGGCATACTTTTACCTGCCAGACCCTGGTAAAACTCCCACAGGTTACTAGAAATGCTCTCAGTTTTCCCTGAAATGCAAAACGAAACTAGAACTTTTATATGTTATGGGACTCTAAGGGGTTACACGACTAGATGAGATCTGAGGAGTCCAGAGTCATGTGATGTAGATAACACATGTGTATTTTGCTGGAATTCTGTCATCATATCCTGACACATTGTAACTAGGTGCATCACTGTGATGTCACACTGATCTGTTGTGGAGGTAGAACACTTTGGCAACATTGTAGTGGTAAACCACAGTGTGATATCACACTGTGATATGGTGGATATCCTGATGTGTTCTGTGGTAACACTGTAATAATGTTGCAATGATGCTTTTTTTATCATGTAAAAGAGGTGGTGCTGGAGACACCCGTCGGGTAGTGACCTGCTACGGATGGCTGCGTTCCAGAACAACATCTACCACGAAAAGGACGACATCAGGTGGGCATTGGGTTATAGCGCTGTCACACAGAGGAGCAGGGCTGCTGCCCCTGTAACAGTATCTACAGCCTGTCTTCTCTGGTGTGTGTGGAGCAGGAATCTGGAGGCCCTGCTGTTTGGGGTGCAGCAGCGCTCCCTGGTGGTGGAGGTGGGGGACGACATGCCCTCTACAGGGGAGATCCAGTTGGCACACACCCGCCTGCGGGCACTTTGCCTAGGGGGTAAGACACACTTATACACACACACACGTACACACACACAAACCACAGACACACATGTACACACTCACACACACTATACACACACATACACACACAAACCACAAACACACATGTACACACACACAAACCACAGACACACACACACACACGTGCACTCACCCTGCAACCCCGACCCACACCGCAGGACCTATGTCCAGCTCAATCTTGTTATTTCAGGAAATGGAAATTTATTTTATGAATTAAAAAAGTCTCTCTCTCTCTCTTCCTCTCCCTCTCCCTCTCTCTCCGAGCAGATATCTCCTCCTCTCTGTCTGCACCTGATGAAAAGTGGCTATCCTCTCTGGAGGCAACTCACTGGCTGGACCATGTCAGGTACTTCGCTCACCTGTAGCCCCTCACCTGTACCTGTAACTCCTCACCTGTAACTGCAACATGACTCACCTGTACCAGTAACATCACTTACCTGTACCTGTAACCCCTCACCTGTAACTGCAACATGACTCACTTGTACCAGTAACATCACTTACCTGTACCTGTAACCCCTCACCTGTAACTGTAACATGACTCACCTGTACCAGTAACATCACTTACCTGTACCTGTAACCCCTCACCTGTAACTGTAACATGACTCACCTGTACCAGTAACATCACTTACCTGTACCTGTAACCCCTCACCTGTAACTGTAACATGACTCACCTGTACCAGTAACATCACTTACCTGTACCTGTAACCCCTCACCTGTAACTGTAACATGACTCACCTGTACCAGTAACATCACTTACCTGTACCTGTAACCCCTCACCTGTAACTGTAACATGACTCACCTGTACCAGTAACATCACTTACCTGTACCTGTAACCCCTCACCTGTAACTGTAACATGACTCACCTGTACCTGTTCTCTGTCTGGCTCTGTTACTCATGTAATAGTAGTACTAGGGTCATAGAAGAATTCAGTCGTCTAGAGCTAAAACCTCATGGTTTAAATTTTCTGTTCAATCCGTTCATTTGGTCTGGTTTGGGCATTTTCTGGTTTCCTTCCCAACTTTGCACCTCAGTTTTTAGGTCATTCAATTCCTGTGATTTTTTTTCAGGTTGATCGTTTTACAGCGTGACAGCTGGATTTACAGTAACGCAAACTCCATGGTGCCAGGAGCCAGCTGTAGGTCATCTGAGGACAGCAGAATGCCAGTGTAGAAGCGTAGTCAGGCCAAACCAATTTCAGGAAAAGAGTGCTGAAGGAAACTCTGCGTAAAGCGCAGTACCAGGAGCTGAAGTGATATTGATAATGTTTCCATAGTCATGATCAAAATTTTAATGGACAAAATTACATTGATAATGGTGTTGGCTAGCGACTTTGATGCTGGGCTGTATTGGTCTTAAATGAGCTGATCTGTGAACAGTGGTTGGTTTTTGGCGAGTTGTATTAGTATTAAATGAGCTGATCTGTGAACAGTGGTTGGTTTTGGGCTGTAATGTTCCTTGCGTTTGCTGTGATGCTCTTTGTATCCCATTTGACTCCAGATGCTGCCTGAAGAAGGCCACGGAGGTTTCCTGTCTCCTGAGAGACGGTCACCTGACCGTCATCCTGCAGGGTGAGTCACATGACCAGGTTTGAGTCTGTGGAATCTGTGCTAACGATGCAGGTTGGACAGAGGTTCCGCACTTCCACTTTTTAGCTCTAGGTGACAGTGTTTCTCACAATCACGTCATCGTAATGAGGTAGCTAATACCTCATTCAGTGACATGAGGCTGAAATAAATTGTGTCAATGTGGTTGAATCTGTTCTTTAGTCAAGCTCAGGTGGTCCCAGTTATTTTGTGTTCACAGTTCTTTGATAATACTGTGACCTTGCTTTGAACATTCTGTGACTTCACTGTGACCGTTCTGTGACTGCATTATGACCACACTGTGAACTCACTGTGACCATTCTGTGACTGCATTATGACCACTCTATGAACTCACTGTGACTGTTCTGTGACTGCATTATGGCTTCATAGTGACTGTTCTGTGACTTCACTGTGACCTCATTGTGACTGCATTTTGACCTCACAGTGATAGTTCAGTGACTGCATTATGACTTCACTGTGACTGTTCTGTGACTGCATTATGACCTCGCAGTGACCCTTGTGTGACTGCGCTATGATCAATCTGTGTGTGTTCAGAGCCGGAGGACCGGGATATGAACTGTGTGGTGTCGGCGCTGGTGCAGGTGATGTGTGACCCACACTGCCGGACCCTGCAGGGGTTCCAGGGCCTGGTGCAGAAGGAGTGGGTGGGGGCTGGACACCGTTTCCTCAGCCGTGCCAACTACTACCATGACCGGGACCGTGAGGAGGTGTGTGTGTGTGTCAGTGTGTGTGTGTGTGCGTGTGTGTCTGTGTGTATGTGTGTGTGTGTGCATGCATGACTGTGTGTTTGTGTATGAGCATGTGTGTGTGTTTGTGTCTGTGTGTGTGTGTGCATGACTGTGTGTTTGTGTATGAGCATCTGTATGTGTGTCTGTGTGTGTTTGTGTGTCTGTATGTAACTTTTCTCCCTCCCTCTCTCTTTCTTTCTCTCTCTCCCTCCCTCCCTCCCTCTCTCTCTCTCTCTCTCCCTCCCTCCCTCTCTCCCTGCAGGCTCCAGTGTTTCTGCTCTTCCTCGATTGTGTGTGGCAGCTCTGGGCTCAGTTCCCCTCGTATTTCCAGCTGACAGAGGAGTACCTGCAGGCCCTGCACGACAGCACACACCTGCCCCTATACTGCACCTACCTGTACGACTGCCAGAGAGAGAGGAGCCGCCGCTCTCAGGTAATCACACACATACACACACACATACACATATACTCACACACACACTTTAACACACTCACACACATATCTACCTGTATGACTGCCCATTTACAACAGTGTCTGTTTTTACCCCCTCCAGCACCTGCCCCAGAGCTACACCCCCATAGATGGCTGGTGGGAGGGGCTTGCAGGTGACCCCACCCCTTACCCCATGGACCCTCCCCTCCCTCCTGTGTGGGACTGGGCCCTGTGCTTCAGCCCAGAGAGGCGGGGCCGTTTCACAAAGCCCATGGCCACGCCCACCTCAGCCCAGCCTGTGCTCAACGGGAACCTCAGCACCTGCCAGGTAGGAGCACTGAGCCGGTTTGAGGTATAAAACCCCAGCTTTGAGAAGTAGGGGTGTCACCATGTATTTGTTCCACCCATTGATCAAACTAAATGAGTTCTTCCTAACTGAAGAGTTGTGCTACTCAGAATTGGCTGTTCCAGTGCATCAGCATCACTGTAGTGCTACTTTAACAAAGCAGAGGCTTCCTTTTAAGTAAAAATAATTGACTCTGTCTGGCTCTCTCTCTCTCTCTCTCTCTCTGTCTCTCAGGACGACGGGGCCCCAGACTGCGTCTTCCTGTTCTCCCGGGGTGCTTTCTCCTCCCCCTCTCTCCTCCTACCCTGGCGAGCCACAGGCAGTGGGGGCGTGACTGTGGGCGGAGCCATTTCTGGGGCGAGCTGGAGGAGCCACAGACACGCCCCTCCACTGGAGACCCCCGTGGGGCTGGAGCGGCTGCTCAGGGGTGCCTCCACGCCCCCGTCGGGCCCCCAGGAGCCCCTGCTGCCCCTCCTCCTCAGCCCCTGCTTGGGTCTCTGGAGGGCCTGCTACATACGGGGGCCGCTGCAGGCACAGGTGTGCACAGAACCGCTAGTCCTACCACTACTGTCAATTATCAAATGCTAATGCTAACACTACTGCCAATTATCAAATGCTAATGCTAACACTACTGCCAATTATCAAATGCTAATGCTACCATTAACTGTCAACTGCTAAAGCTACTGCTAATATCAACTATCCACTGCTAGTGTTAACACACCTAACAACTACAACTGCTAATGCTACTGCTAATTATGGAATGCTAATATTAATGATTCCATTAACTGACAACTGCTAAAGCAACAGTCCACTGCTAATGCTACCGCTACTGTGAACTGCAGCCGCTAACACTGACAACACTGTAAACTATCAACCGCTAGCAGTACTGCTGCTGTCAACCTCTCATGGTGCTGTTACCACTATTGTCAGCTTTCCATCACAACCGCTACTTCTCACAATGTATCCATTGTGGTTGAAACGTCTTTCATATATATTTAAAAAAAAAAAAAAGGAACCGGTCACTGTGTTGTAAAGTCACTTTGGGAAATTTGACTCATAACTGTTGGCCGTTACAGTTATTTTGAAATACTCTAGACAGATCTGAGTCTGTGGGAGGGAATTCCACAGAAAAAATTGAGGGCCATACATAAGGTGTCCATTTTTAGGGTTTGGTCAATCTACAAAAATGTTCTCATAAAAAATAATAAATAAAAAAAGGACTTTTTAAATGTGTTGTATTTTGTGTGGATCTGTCCAATTGCAGAAGCGCAACAGTATCACATCCACAATTTGTAAAATAATGCAGTCAGTGCAGCGACAAATAAGCATGAAGAATGTTATTTATTTTGATGCTGCATGTATACTTGTTGGCCTGGAAACATAATTGACCAATGTCTGGCACCATTTCTCTTACAAAAGCAACTGGATGCACTTTGGTTCTCCCAATTTGTTAGTCACCCTGAGCATCTGCCAAATGACTGTAATGTAACATAAGGTAATGTAATGTTAGAATCTATGGATTTTAGTAACCCTGGTAACCCTGTTTTGTCCAATCAGGCTTTTCCACACCCCGCACCTGTGCCCGGCCACCCGATGGATGTTTTGGCCAGAGAGGTGGAGCAGCTGAGGGAAAGACTGGAGTCGGCAAGAGCTGTCACCATAGAGACGGAGTCACATGACTATGACTATGACTGTGACAGTAATGGAAGCACCCCTTATCTCGTCACCTTGGAAACTCTTGAGGACTCTATGCCAAACTCTGACCAGACTGGAGATACGATCCTCTTCAGCGCCACCTAACCTACCATCTAAACCCCAACTCCTGTAGCCAAACTCCACCCTGACCCATCCAAACTTGGCCCATTGCACACCCCTACCGCCAAATTACCACCCAACACAATAATAATAATAGATTGAATTTATATAGCACTTTCTTTATGCTGAAGGAGGAGAAACTTACTTCAACCACAACTAAAGTGTAGCACCCACCTCCGTGATCCAGGGCAGCCATTTTGGGCCAGGACACACCACACATCAGAGCCATCACCCCAGCAACCCCTTATCCCCTCCCCCTTGACCATATTTATAATGCACTTTTTCTTATATTATTAGCTTAGCTACTGCTGCCTATGGCAGTATCCAGCTACTGCACTGTGACTGCACTATGGCACTGCGTGTAGAGTGTATCAATAAAAAAGAAGTATTGCAGCTGATTGCCTTTTTTCACCCTTTGCCTCTCCAGGGACATCTAGTGGTAATTTTGTGTAATTCATCCATCAAGGCATCCATTATGTATACCTGCTTCATTTGACGGTCACTGGTGGCTACAGTAATAAAGCCTACTTTTACCAGTAGATATTTTCCAACTGAGGTAGGTGTTCTTAGGTTTACATAAAGATTTAGTTGCCTCTGTTATGCAATTAATGAATCTGACTCATACACTCCCTGTAATGTATGTATTCATGAAGAACCAGAAGAAAGCTCATCACTTCCTGCAAGTGGACCGCTCAACAATGGCATCCTCATCTTAAGCTGTGTATTTTCATGGCAGTGTATATGGCCATGGTTCATGCAGTAGTAGAAGCAGAGAGTCTTGAGATAATCAAGGTTAAGTGGGACACAATACTGGATACACTGTAGACTGTAAGTAAATGTAGCTCTGATAACATTTATTTTAGATTTTAGTTTAGATTTCCATTGGGTTGTGACCTCATGAAATTATGAGACTGCGCCACAATCAGTCTTAGAATAGCTCTATAAGTTGTGGCAAAGTCACAGGAGAACATTTAAGGCAAATGACTTTCTATGGGCAGCAAGGGAAACTGGACAAATTTGCGTAACATAACAAGAACGTTCTGGGAACCATTGTCTGCTAGCCAGCCATGGAGGGCTGAATCATGCTGCTCTCCTTCTCCAGACTTAAATTGTGGGATTTTTCATGTTTTCATGCACCTCTAATGTTTTAAACGAAACACTGAAGGGAACAAGTGTCAGATAAAACACTACACACATATTTAACATTCTGACCTGCCCGCGAGGCTTGAAGGCCACTGCAGGTTAACCGCTGTTCACTGACCATCCAGAGGTGGCGCTGTTGTGCAGGTTGGTTGGAATGCTGTGGACCCTTATGAATTATTGTTAATGTGGTCCTCTGGCTAGCATGAATATCATTGGTTGATTTCCCCAAGTGCTTTTATTCTGACTCCCTATTAGTTATTATGTTGACTTTTATCTATAAACTTTAATATACTTAACATTCATTACCATTGCAATTAGCATGCAACCCTGATAAATGTGTGGTATTGAAACATTTTGATTTCAAATAAAGCCTGTATGTACAGCTGTTACGGTACAAACTCAGCAGTGTGGATGGGCCTGAGTGAACAGAGTCAGACTGAGGGACACCAAAACGTTGTCACCTTGTGTGTATATTTTGTGTAAATTGCACCAATGCTATGAGTTACTGACACACTTCCATCTCTCTCTGGGGATCAATGAAGCACCTGTTTTATCTTATCTTATCTAACCTATATTTCTTCCTTATTTGCACCAGCGAGGCATGAATTTTTGTCCTAGTCAATCGTGTGTTTTCCAACTGGGCTCCCAGCTACAGTCAGCACTGCTATGTCCTTATCTTTATGGTCTGTAACCTTACAGCACCATCAGGCTGACCAGGCTGGTGTTAACGTTACGGCAATAAAGGTGAGACCTGCTGATGTGCTATACCTAGAAGATAACTCTATCAACAGTGACTGCAAAACAGTTTTCCTTTATATGTTATATGTACTTCATACTACTCTGTGAACTGAATCTCATGGTAATTGATTATTCAAATGGCTCCCTTTTGTTTTTGACAGGCGGTGACATTTAAGGCAGGATTTTGGTCTCGGTTGTGACTTGAATGCCGCTGCCAAGACCAGACACGCCTTGCTCTATCGAAAAAATTACAGGTCTGGTTATAAATAGATAGAGATCTACTTTCATACCGTGCGTGCCCCAAGATGTCAACGGTAACTAACTGTAGCTTCCAGTATTTGCAAACGGAGACAGCGGCACGCCCAAGACCTAAAGCAAGACAACACACGCCTGTCCAGTTCTAAATTTATTATAGGAGTTCCGGTAGCCATGATGTTGGAGTTCCGGTACATGAGGAGCAATGGGGCGGAATTGTGAATGCAGAGAATATTGGATTCGGTCGCTTATTACCTGGATCTTGGCGCAAAATAGTCAGATTTGAAAATTGTGGAATAAAATCTATTGTAAGAAATGAATAATCAATTTCAATTTATGAAAACCTGGACCCGACTGTGTCCTCATGTGCTCCCCTTGTTATGTAACAACCTGTGCTCACGAGTGAAGAATTGTGACTGGCACACATTTGCCAAGAAAACTCCACAGAATACGAGGATATTGATTGCCTTACAAGAAATTAAAACGAAGTTGTGATTGTCAAAAATGATTTGTCAAGTAATCTGTGTCTTGTCCATCCGATTCTTCCACAAAAATATAATTAACAGCGTGCTAGTATCCCGAATCCGAAATTTCCTCCTCGTACAAAAACCAAGAAAAAAGCTATTTTCGCGTCCAATGTTTTAATTTCTAATTGGCTGGATCATGTGTCACTCTGTAAGTAAATATCTAAAACTGTATTCTCATTGGAGAGTTTTTCGTCACTATAAAATCTGAATTATGATTGGTCCAAATCATCTATACAACGCCCTCTCTCAAAGATATGGAAACGATAGGTTTTCCGATTGGCCAATCAGAGTTTTTGTTTAACTTTACTGGTGGTTTAAATTGTCTGTCACAAAATACTTTGCATTGATTGGATAGCGTTGCAAGTCGGGGGCGTAATTATACTGAAAAATATGTTTCCTTGACTGTACATGTCAGATGGCAGGCGGTGTGGATGGACCGTCGTATTTCTCGCATGCACAACACGATTAGCAATAGATGGTTTTTTTTTTTTTAATTTAAAACAGATATTCGCTTGGACCGTGTGAACACTATCCACTGTAACTGGGACAAGATACGCCTGTAATATCTGATTTGCCATCTCTATACGACTAGCTTCGCTTCTGAGTCGAGGCAGACGCCCGGTTTTGTGGCTATGACTACGGAGTTACTGTCTGACCTGGATAGCCGTTTCTTCGCTGATAACCTTTTGACCAGCGAAGACTGGGGTGAGTTCTGACATTAGCAAGTGCTTCTGCGAGTGATCGGGGGAGAAATATGAAGTGCTTTATTTTGGGTCAAATCAGACTACCAGGATTCATTACTGAAACGTGCGCTTACACTAGCTACCCAGCGAATAGGTTCGGTGTGTCATACAAAGCGAGGCAGCTAGCAGCTAGATAGCTAGCTATATATACGATGTAGTGTAGTTGCTTACTTAATTTTGTACTGGATGTGGGAATATTTACCCAGCGTGCTGCGTAGTAAGCACAGAAACTTGAAAAGTGGAACTGAAAGAGGTTTTCAGTGATAAGCTGAAAGGCGGTACAGCCGCAGCTATTTGCGGTCACCCGGGTGTAGATAACCGGAAATGTTGACTTGCATGTGTGAGCAGTGGGTGAACTCTGCAGGGGCACAGCTCATATGCTGTCCGGGAAACTGGACTGATCTGTGGCGCAAGCCAGCCACGCTATCAGTGTCACCGGCTCTCTCTCTGCATTTGCGTTAAATAATTACTGTATAGCTATCTGGTACCCGAAGAAGCTAGCTGGCTAACTGTCTGCCTAATTGCAGGCGGTGTTACTGACCCTGTGTATTGGATATTACAGTGGAGAAATTGCTGTCAGTGCCAGCATATAAATATAATTAACTGAATTATCAGCTACATCAGATAACTTACAGATTTTAGATGCAACAGTTTAGCTAAGCTAATGTTATATGTTTGAAGTGGTGTGACATAAATATGGTAGTCGGCTGTCAATTCCCAAGTGTTTTTATTTTTTTTTTGTACTTAGCCATGAAAAAATAATTTCGTCGTCCCCTTTAATTTTGTAAATGTGTATAGTATGGCGTCATATAGTGTCTTTTAGTTGTGCTCATATTGTTCCCAAGAATACTGGCTCACAGAACTGCTTGTGAGAGCAATTTGTCCCAACACTTGCAAGCGTTCGCCTATGCTCTTAGTTAATTTAACTCATTCTTTAAAGAGTACCCAACACCTAAAACCAGGTTTATCGGTGTATATTGATGATGATAATGATAATTAATTGTTACATTAGTGCACGATTGCATATCCAGTGTGCTCAACCCCATAGTAATTATGATATTATGAATTTTTTAGTGACGTTGGTCTTCATCAGGACATATTTCTGACACGTTAGCAGTTTAATTCATTATAAAAATTAATCCACGATAGTTTATTCGGCATAATCCCTCCGAGTTGCCCAGAATGTTTTTCTGTCATTTGTATGTAAGATCGTGCTTAATAAGTGAACCATAAAATAAACCAAGACACGATTTTAGAATGGAACTTGCTATCGCCTAATTCTGCTCCTCTGCTACTGACGTCATGGTTGGATTGTGACTTGTGAAAACTCCCTGTAAGTCTCTGCAGAACTGAACTGTGGAGGTCAGTATCGTTGAATTTCTCAGTAATATCCCAGTGCAGCAGGTTTTTGTGAGTTACGTAATCACAGTATTGTATATCCCACCCTAGAGGCAGCCTGCAAAATTAGATAAACTGCATATAAATCAATCATTTACGCCACCCCCCCACCACCCATCTTCCGTCAGGTGTATTTCCTCTTCATGTACCGATTTTTGACGAGGTTTCACCTTGGCTATTGTTTAAAACACTATAGAAAAGATATCATGTGGCGGTGTCAATTTTCTTGAGCCGTGATTGGATCATCTTTCTGTCTCTCAATGAGCATACAGCCAATGGGCATTCTTTGGACCCAGCTTCAGCGAACCTGTCTTCTCATAGTGGACACTCAGTGAGGAGCTGTTTTTGGGGAGAGCAATGAAAAGAAGTAACCTGACAATGGACAGTGCTGAAAGGGAAATCAGTTCCCCCGCCGCTGAAACCAAATCACCTGGCGGGGGCACTTTACCCAAATCCCACATTTCAGTATTATACCACATACCTTGCAAAGGGTCTGTAGACCAGCAGTGAGATTGCTGACAATGAGCCAGCTTGTTGTGTACACTGGATCTACACAGACACCCATTGTATGGATAGCGCTGCCAGCATGTGATGAGTGTAGCATACGAGATGCTGGCTCTTCCTCAACACTGTCTCTGCTGGTCTACAGATAACTTCCAAGATGTGTGATATATTACAGAAGTGCATAATTTGGGTGAGCTGTCACTTAAATGGTTTGTTAAGACAGAAGTGGCGAGCTGACGTCTGGGTAATGTGAAATGCACACAGTGCCCCCCCCTCCCTCCTGTCCTCCCTTTCTGCTGTGTCCGCAGCTCTCCGACCCTGAGCTAGAGTCTCATTACTCTAATGGTGTTGTCAAGGTGAGGAAACAGCACAACGTGAGTTCGCTGTGTCTGGCGCTTCTGTGAAATGAGTCCTCATTTGGGCTGGGGCGGTATGACTGAGATCCCCACCGCCGCCAATATCAGGGCTTTGGGCCATATTGGAAAACAGCAATATGTGCATGAGCATGGTGATTACTGATGTGTATCGTGTTGAACAGTGGTGTGCAGAGCTCCAGTGCGCCTGGAATTCAGCCATTTTAAACTCTGCTAAATGTTTCGGCTCTGTCAGAAGAAGATGGCACCTCTTTGCCTGGCATTAGGCAGCAAAACGGATGTCAAAATATTATTACATTACGTTACATTACATGCAGTTTGCAGGCGCTCTTATCCAGAGAGACTGACAGCTCAAAGTGCATTAGGTTGGGGATGAGAGCGCTAAAAGTCCTAGAATGGGCTATAAGACCCAAGTCCCAGAAGGGATGGACGTAACAGATGTAAACCCTGTGGATGACCTGCTGACGAAACAAAAAAAACATCAGTCACAACAGCAACAACCATAAAAACAGCTAAATTAGATCCCTACAAGCAAACACTATGGCTAAACAGAGGTAGGGAGGGATGGAGAGAGGTATGTCATGATGCAGTAAACACACTAATGATGTGTACAGAATTAGACCTGACAGACGATATCATTGTTTTCATATTTCAGCCAGTCCTTGGTGTGCTTCTGTTCTGGATTGGTAGCCTTGGATACAGGGCCTGGGGTTTCTCGTCTGTTTTTCGGTTTAAAGCCGTAGCACCTGAGCAAGGTCCAGGTGCCGCGCTGCATAATTACCCAGGGGGCCGTGGGGCTGGATAAACACACTGCCTTGCTTGCACCTGCGCTCTGATTGGATCCTCAGCCAGATCACGTGACCCTCTCAGGGCTCGCCCACACAGGGAGGCGCAGACCCAACAGCCTGCCAATCTGCTTGTTTGTTTTCCTTGGTGGGCGGAGCCTGCTCTGAGCTGGGCGTTGCTTACATGTCACATGGAAATATAAACAACAAATTGGTGTAACTCCTCTTATTTATAGACAAAAGCAGGTATAGGCTCTAAAATTAGCCTGTATCAATGCACTTTATTTTCAAGAGCTGTTCAGTAAAGATAACAGTAAACATATTGTTTTACCATCTGCTGCACCATTTCTTCAAAACTTCAATCCTAGTGAACTTTTTGGCGGATACCTGATATAGTTTTTCTGTGGGCTGCAATGAGACAGTCCCTGTTGTGTGACGGTGTGCAACTGTCTTTGCAAATGTAGTGATTTGCATTTTTCACGCATTCCTGTGTGTATTCGCCCTTGACCGTGACTCTCATTCATTTATCGGGTGGCTAGGCAGGTATTTCCACACTGTGTATTTCCGTGATCCTGCCCTCTCTGCAAAACTAAGCAAAAGAGAGGGCAGAGTGGGTGGTTTTAGTCCCCCCCCCCTCCCCCCACCCCTTCTCAGGAATTTGAAAACCCTCAGTGAAATATGTGAAGGTTTGGACAGCAATGTGACAGAAGTGTTTTTTTTTTTTTTTTTTTTGCACTGGTCCACAAAGCTCTGAGGAAGCACATCCAAAAGCTGGAGGACACTGAATGACCAGGCTGCTGAGCTATTGCAACAATGCAATAACTGCAGGCGTATGGTGTAAATATTGAGCTCAGTGCTAGCCAGCTTTAGGCTGTGTCATATAGCTGCCTGTTTAGTAAGCAAATCCTAACTCAGAAACATTGATTTGTGCAGCAAGGTGTTTGCTGAAGCAATTTAGGCTAAGTGCCCCTGCTGGGAATTGAACCTTCAACCTCTGCGTCAGAAGTCCAGGTCCCTAAACCATTATACTTAATACTGCTTTGCCCATCTGTTAGATGCCTGCCTGTACCAGTGTGAGAGTATGGAGGAGGGGGAGGACGCGGAATATGGCCGACAGCTGAATTACGACACTGTGGTAAGGATGACAACATCACGCATCACGCACATGCTCTGTACATTGAGACTAGCCGTGTTTGACCTGGGGAGGGGTGGCCATCTTGGCTCAAGTTAGCTTCAGGTTTTTGATGTCATTCTCTATACTAAAATCAGCCTTAAATACCTTGCATTTCCTGTTTGAGTTTTTATGCAGGAATGGAAAGCTCCTGTCAGTGCCTGGGTGCTGTCAGTGTTTCATGGCACTGTGACTAATAAAGTTTATTCAAAACATAAAACTGTAGCTAAACGGTGAGAGCAGAGGCGGAGTGTGAGCTTGAGGTGAAAGTGCAGACTCACCTGAGCGTTACCGGGTGAACTTGAGACAGGCATGACTGGTAATCAGGCTAATAGTCTGCTAGCGTCAGCCGTTCTCTCAGTTCCCTGACCTACTGACTGAGCCCGGCTCCTCACATGTGTTTATCTACGCCTTGTTTTTCTTCTTCTTCCCTTTCCCTCACCCCCGGCCCCCCACACCGTTTTCCACTCCGTCAGTTCGAGAATGACCTCGTCCTGACCCTCGATCCCGACAACCCCACGTTACCATGGAAACAGCACGACGACAGCCTCCTCGCAGGTAAGGGGTTTCAACGGGCAGTGGGTGACCCCCCTCCCCCCTCCCCCCACCCCCCACCTGGGCAGCTTGTCCAGGAAGCACAGAGGAATTTTGGGTTTAGGCTTTGGGGGTGCGCTAGACCAGCTAAAGAACAGAAATGGGCTCTCGGTGTCCGTCTCTTATTTGGTTGCTGTAAATGCGGCTGCGTTGATAAATACAGTACATTTGCCTGTTTAACAGTGTGCATGAGTGTGGGTGGCCGTCAGTGTGTGAGAAAGAGTGTTTGTCAGTGCGTCTCTGTCTGTGTGACTGTGTGAATGCGTTTGTGTGTAAGAGCACACTTAGTGAGGGTGATTTAGACAGCCATGCATGATAAGTTTCAGACAGGAACTTCATCATTTTTAATACATTATTTCACATAGAAACACAATGTAAGGTTTACTACTTTGCGGAGCTGAAGGCCGGGACTCTCTGTGACTCAGTCGTTGTGTTTAACTACACATAACTGCTCATAAAATTTACATAAATGTAATATGCTTTTACTGTACCAGTCAATACGGTGTCAAGTGATTTTTAAATGTCAGTTTTATTGTTTTTTTTAATGATATAGCCTCCATCGCGCTGTTTCTAATGCATTAGCCTCAGTAACATAATATCATGGGCACTTTCATTCATCCCTCTTAATATAATTAAAGTTATGAGATTTTATGACTCACAGCCAGTCCAGCTGAATGTATTATAGCTGTACTTTAGCTAATGAGTATAGTATTCACGCACCTTCTCTCTCTCTCTCCCTTCCTCTGTCGCTCTCTCCCTCCCTCCCTCTCTCTTTTAAGGTGACAGTGCTGTTCTGAAGGATGACATGAACATAACACAGTCGCTGCCTGTGGACATGTGTAAGAGCCTCTTTTCATTTTGGTGTCTACACGTGTGTGCATGCATCTGCATGCGCGGGTGTGTGTGCATGCGTCTGCATGCACCGGTGTGTGTGCGAGCGTGCATGTGTGTGCGTGCACGTGTGTATGTGTGCATGCATGTGTGTGTGTGCGTGCGCGTGTGTGTACGTTTCCCTTGGACGGCGGTCAAACCCTCTCCCTGCCTGCGGTCGTGATGAAACATTAATGGTCTGACAGTGGGTAGGAAAGCAGGGCGCCGCGGTGTTCCTCAGCTCTGTCAGTTTGTCACTGCAGGGTTGTGGTTTGGTATATGTAGGGCAGAGGTGGCTGACCCTGGTCCTGCAGAGCTGCTGGGTGCGCTGGCTTCTGCTGCTACCCAGCGCCTAATCAATTACATCATCAATTACATCATCAGCATAATCAATCCATCGGTTAATTCACCTCACATGGTTGGTTGATGTGGAGTGGTTTCTGGTTTTAAGGTGGGAACTACAGGTATGGCACATTCTGTAGCTCTCTGGGACCTCGGCTGCCAGTGATGTACAAGACTTGTTAAACTTAAGGCAGTAATACCTGAAAAATATCCACTTATCCACCTCAGTTTTCCCGGATTTATTGCATGACCTCAACTTCTTATTTGTTGGAAAGCTGGCTTTATTAGGGTAGGACGTAGATGTGTTTGAGTTTTTGTATCTGCACAGCGACACATGAAAGTATCCAAACCCTTCTGTAATAATCTCTTAGTTTAACATATTTTATACGAAAATCCTGCTACATTTTTTTAGTGAAGATCTCATGTCTCTTTGATGAGACAGGCCTACCTGATTAACGGGGAAAACGTGAGAAATGGCATGTGCTTGAGCTCTTTAATGGACGGAGTGGGCCGTTATTAAATGTGCCTGTGTGAGATGTGCATGAGCGCAGCTGCAGGATGTTTGCTGAAGCTGTCGGGGTGGAGCTGCTCTGCTCCGGTGTGAGATAACAGCACCCCTCCTACAGTTCAAACAGCTCTCTGACCAGCTGCAGATCAGCCTGCCCCGCGCTGGTAGTGCCAGTCTGCCACTGCTCTGCCACTGCTGACTCAGCTTAGTGTTTAATTATACTGATAAAACATCTCGCTTTTTAATCCATGTGCAAGAGACATCTGGTGAACAGAAGTTTTTTTTTTTTTTTTTTGTGGTGTAAAAATAAGGGATCTATATTTAGGATGAGACGCTCCATGCTACCTCCAGGGGCAGCGTATGAAGGATCTGCAGAGAATAGTCACCCCCATGAACAGAGAGGTGTAAACACAGTCGCTTGCCAGATGTGGCCTCTCTGTTACATTACTGACTTCTATTGCTCTCACAATGGACCACGTGCCAAGGAGCCATATTTGGCAAATGTACACAAGCCCTTACCCTCATTGCCAGGCTGGTAATTATGACATCATAACTATGAGCCGGAGGAACCGCTCACTCTGATGTGGTGCAGCTCTGCACAAACTCTCAGAGATGTACCTGGCTAATAAACCAATGTTCGCTTATTAATTCTGCTCTGAATCTCTCAGCATTTGTGATAGAAGGGTGACTGAGCTTGTAACTGAGAGGTTGCAGGTTCAGTTCCAGCTGTGGTTGGAAGGAGGAGGTTGTTGTCTTTAAGCAAGGTGCATCCCTTGAATTGCGTCAGTAAATATCCAGCTGTATGAGCGGATCGTGTTCAATAATGTAAGCTATGCAAGTCACTCTTGATGAGGCTAAAAACCTGAAATGCAGATTTTTTTTTTCGTGAGCGTTTGAAATGATAAACAGCCCCAGCCAACTATTACCCCCCCCCCCCCCCTTTTTGGTATCCATGGTCACTGATCAGATTTCAGAAAGCTTATGTCAGTAAAGTTATATTTTTATGTTGCTGTGGTTAGCTGTGGTCGGAACTCTGCTCGTTGCCATGGCGTTGACACGGTTTGTGTTCTCTATGTGTGTCAGTGTTCCAGGTGAAGGCGGAGCCTCTGTCCCCGGCCTCCTCACTGGCCTCCGACTGCTCCAGCCCCTCGCTCCCAGACTCGCAGGTCAGTCCCTTATTGGTCCACTGCGTTGTAGCCATGATGTGATTGGTCCGCTGCTTTGCCCTTTGTTGTCCATACCCAGAACATGTACTGTATGGGAACCATTTTCATTTCTCTGAGTCAAGCTTGTAGGTGTCTTCAGAGCCAGTTCTAAGTGTGTTAACACATTGACTAGAAGTCTGTTGGAACAGTTAGGTAAAAGTGAGGAAATACACCCTCCAGTAACTCCATGCAGTAGCATAGTGACTTCCTGGCACTGTGCTTATGCAATTAGTATCGATCCCAAAGACACATATGTACTTCTTCCAGAGAAACGGAAATGTATCAGTGTCCAGTTACACTGTTACAAAGACATGAAAGGGCTTAATTGCTGAAATGTAGAGTACCCCTTTTAAGATCTCTCCCCCCCATCTGTAGGTGGCAGTAAAAGGGGAGAACCCCCCCACGCCTCCTTACATGTACGGAGACGTACTGTCGCCGCCTCTCGGGACGGTGCAGGTCACTGTGTCCCCCCCCTCGCAGCCGCCGCCCCAGATAACGCAGCAGCAGGCAGCGCTGCAGCCACAGACGCACAGCGGCGTGGAGAAGAAGGCCCCGCCCACAGGTAATTTACCTCATTTCTGCGGCGCAACACTCCAAAAGGACAGCCATTCAGGAAATGAGGGGAACTGTCCTGCCATTTCCTTACGTTAGACAAGTTGCATAATGTGTTTGATGGGATTATCTGAGAGACTCATCACTGTTCTGCTTTCATATAAAAAAAAGATCAAAATTCTGGTATTTCTGTGGTGAAACTATTGGGAACTCACTCTGCTGTGATGCTAAGTATCCCCACCTAGTGGCAAGATGCAGTACTGCAGTTTGTGTACACTTCATACAAGTCCTAGGATTTTTCCAACCTCCTTTTTCAGTTTTAGAACATTTAGTTTATATTTCTGTTTCTTTATTTTTTATCCTCTTTCCTAACCACTACCCTCTTTCATCTCATCTTGCTCTACCTCTGTGCTCCTCCTTTTTCTGCTGTTCCTCCTTCTTCTCTCTCTCTTTCTCTTTTCCTCTCTGCAGTCATGCCATCTTCCTCCGCCCTGAAGGCCAGCTCTATCCTCAGCAGCAAGCTGCCCATCCAGCCCCGCCCAGTGAGCATGGCAGCTGTGCCCGTCACTCAGAGCCCCGCCCCCGCCAAGGCCCTCCTCCTGCAGGGCCTGCCCACCATGGACCAGAAGCGGCCAGGTGAGCACAGTGCTGCCTCCAGTGGCCGCAGGCAGGAAGTGCGGCTCTGCTAGGAAAACACACCCAGGGTGTATTTTTTTTTTTTATGTAATAATTCATTTCAGCTGTCCTCACGCATTGGATGGAGAACTTAGAATTGTAGAGCTCTTTCTGACTTTCCGAGTTTAAGAACACATAACGCAAAACAGGCCATGCAGCCCATCTCCTATAATCACCTTAACACCTGAAAATACTGTGTGTTTGTGCATTTTATGTGCTGTGTGTGTTTCTGTTGGTTGATCATTTTAGTTGCGTTGTGTTTTCAGAACATTCTTTTGCTGTTAATTCCTCTTCCTCCGGTCTTGTCCACTTCTATTTCTCCCTCTCCTTGGCAGTGGTCCTCTCTCAGTCAGTCTGCCTTGGCTCCGCCCCCACCGCCATCGTGAAGATGGAGCCCGTATCTCCCAGCATGAACCAATGCGCCAGTCAAGCGGCTCCGCCCCCCGCCAAGCCCATTATCCCAGCATCCTCTCTGCCTGGGAGCAACTGCAGTGACATCGATGTGAGTGACTCTTTCCTGTTCAAAGCGAAGCATTGCGCACTCCTGTCCTGTCAGCATTCACGTAACCCTGTTCGTCTGTCAATATACTAATACTATACTATACTATACTGCACTATACTATACTATACTGTTATACTATGGGTTCAGTCAGTCATTTTTTAAGTAGTGTATTAACCTCTCTTTCCCTGTCTCTTCATCCCCTCTCTCCCTCTTTCTTTCAACCCTGCCTCCCTCTCTTCCCATCTCTATCTCTTTCCTTCTCTCCTCCCCTCCCTCCCCCTCTCTCTCCCTCCCTCCCCCCCTCCTCAGATGAAGGTACTGAAACGACAGCAGCGTATGATTAAGAACAGGGAGTCGGCGTGCCAGTCGCGCCGGAAGAAGAAGGAGTACCTGCAGAGCCTGGAGGCGCAGCTGAGGGAGGCGCAGCGCGAGAACGAGCGCCTCCGCAAGGAGAACCAGGCGCTGCGGGAGCGGCTGGCCGGGAAGGAGGTGAGCAGGGAGGGGCTGGGGGCGGGGCTGGGGGCGGGACTGGGGGCAGGGCTACATCAGCAGCCAATGTAGATGGTTTAAATGAAGCACTGAAGTGCTGAAACACACTGAAACTGCTTCTCTCCCTCTCTCTTTTCTCTCCCTCTCTCTCTCTCCCTCTCTCTTTTCTCTCCCTCTCTCTCTCTCCCTCTCTCTCTCCCTCTCTCTTTTCTCTCCCTCTCTTTCTCTCTCTCTCTCTCTCTTTCTCTCTCTCTCTCTCTCTTTCTCCCTCTCCCTCTCTCTTTTCTCTCTCTCTCTCTCTCCCTCTCTCTCTCAGGGAGTCGCTGACTCTGGGAATAATAAGAGAGCTCTCTGCATCATGGTGGTTCTGCTGTTTATCACTTTCAGCTTCGGCCCCGTCAGGTAAACCACAAAAAACTATCTATTTATGTCTGTCTAATGTCTGTCAGTCTGTCTCTTCCTGGTTGTTTATTATATGCGTATATCTTCCTGTCTGTCTGATCGTGTGTACGGCTATCTTATTTGTCTGTCTGTCTGCCTTCCTGTCTCTCTTTGCCTGTCTGTTTATGTGTTGATCTGTCTGTGTATCTCTCTGTCTGACTCTTCATCCAATCAGGACGGTCTACAGTTAACATGCAGTTCAAATGTTTGTTTTTATAGGTACCTTTTTCTTTAAAAAATGCTACAAGAAAAACTGAAACCTGTTTTATGCTCTGTAATTGGACAGCTTTGAGCTCATTAATTTCCCTTCCTCCCCCCTTCACAGTATCACAGACAGGAAGTTGGAGTCTGGGTTACAGGAAGGGGCGGTCCATCAGACAGGAAGACACCTGCTGGGGTTCGAGCGGACCCCAGAGACCCGAAACAGGGGGAGGGAAAAATCGAGGGAGGAGAAAGTGGAAAACGAGGAAGAGGAGGAGTCCACAGACTCCTATCCCTTTAGGTGAGCCGATATTAAATGAATGATAACATGACCACATGATGTTTTACCACAAGATTCTCATAAGAACATGACAACATAAATTGACTGGAACAACTGGGCTCTGGATTTACTTTCCCTACCACTGACATTGATAAAATATATTTTCATTAAAAAAAAAGAAAAACCAAGTATGTACATAATTTTTGTGTGAGACATTTTTATTGTTGTTTATGGGTGTGAATGGAAGTGTGTTAAGCTGTTTGTGTTGAGTCTCTCTCTCTCTCTCTCGCTCTCTGTGATCAGGAATCTGAGTGGGGTTTTCAGTGATGTTAAGGACCTGGTCCTGCAGGACATCGACCGCTACTTCACTGCTACTGACTGCAGGCAGTTCAACCGTTCTGAGTCTCTCAGGTGTGCGTGCGTGCGTGCGTGTGTGCGCACGTTTGTGTTTGTGAATATATACCTGTATGTGTGTGCTTGTGTGTGTTTTTATGCATACCTGTAGGTGTGTATATTATTGCTGAAGTGTACTGCTCCCCCTGCAGGCTGGCGGATGAACTGCGGGGCTGGGTTCACAGGCACCAGATCGACAGGAAGAAGTCTGGGGGGAAGCCCAAGATCGCCAAGAAAGCGAAAATCGCTCAGGTATGAAAACACCTTTAGTCTCCTCCTGCAGGTACCTTACCTCTCCTGACACTAGGGTCCCCAATGTTCTAACAGTGTAATAAAGCATGTGTAAAGCCTTAATTACATGATATTACAGTGGTATTACAGTTTCATAAAGCTGTAATAAACATATGTACATTTTTAGTGTTTTTTTTGTGGTTAGTGGTTATTGCATCTATGTAAAGATCCAAATACCTGTACTCTTCACAGAAGGCACAGCACAGAAAGACCAACTTCTCCAGGTATCTGCCTATCCAGGCACACCGCTCCATAGAAAGGTGAGATGTGACTACATTTCCCAGCAGCCTTTGTTTCTGGGACACTTACACTCATTTCTAATAATTAAGAGTAAATTGAAGTATATATATATGTATATTTACAAATAATAATGAGAAATGTTAAACAAAACAAATCTTGATGTGTGTAATAAATGAGAAATAATAATTTACTGTAATGTCTACACTATATAGGGATTATTTAATGTTAGGTGTCGTGTTTTCTAACCCTCCCTCTCTCTCCTGCTCCCTCTCTCAGTCAGCTGCAGGTGTTTCCAGGGCCGGAGATCAGCTATAGCGACTTCCTGGATGCCATCGACCGGCGTGAGGACACCTTCTACGTCGTGTCCTTCAGACGGGTGAGAGGCCAACGGGGGCAGTAGGGGACTTTACCTTTGAGCACTCACACACACTCACACACACTCACACATGCATGCAGGCATTGTTAATATGCTCTTACTAGCTAAATGAACTGTACAACGATTATAGTGACTGCCATAGTGCATACATTTGGAGTAACAGTGCATTTTAATGTACATGTCATACAACAGTATATTGTATTACATATGTATAGCAATATTCAAATGTAATATTGAGTTATATGTTACAGTTTTGCCATTTTTGCTAAGTAAACTGGCAAGATCTGAACAGCTCTATTGCAATTTGTCGAACATTTTGAAACAACATTTCCAGGAAATGGCCGTTCCCAAAATTTTGATGAGCAGTGTATTGCATTTATACATGTAGTATTAAAGTTATTTTAAATGAATGCACACATTTTTTGATCAGTTTGTCAGAGTGTGTAGCGTTTGTCTGGTGCATCGTTTAGCACACACAAGCAGTGCTTTCCCAGAGTTCATAGCAGCTGTTCTCACTGTAGGATCACCTGCTGCTCCCCGCGATCAGCCACAACAAGACCTCACGGCCCAAAATGTCTCTGGTGATGCCCGCCATGTCCGTCAACGGTAACCCTCCTCTGTCTCTATGTCATTCTGCCTCTCCCTTTTTCATGCATGCATTCACGTACATGCAGCCAGTGTATTAGTAGAGCTGATTGGCCCTTAGCCAGGCTCCCAACCCCACATGGCTCCTAGTGGGGATTGGCCCTGGTTGGCCTGTTCAGCTGTACTTTTTTTTGGATGAAAGCATCGGCTGAGTAACTATGAGATAATCTAATAAATAAAAAGAGCGTAGTTAGCTGTGTTTTTGATAAGCATTGTCTCGCCCTCTCTCCCCCCAACACAGAGAGCCTGTATAACTCCTCCCAGGGCTATGAGATGATGATGCAGGTAGACTGTGAGGTTATGGACACTCGCATCGTCCCAATCAAGGCCTCCGCCGTCCCGCCCTCCCTGAGAGACCCGCCCCCGGCCCCGCCCCACCACCCCCACCACCATCACCACGTCAACCACACCTCCCTCCGTGGCCGCCACGCCCCCAGCGGGGGGGCGGCCTCACCGCGGCAACCGTTACCCGAGAGGAGGAGGGGGGCGGAGTTCTACATCAGTCAGGAGGGGGGGGTGTGAAGAGGAGTGAGGAAGGGGGGGAGGGGAGGGGGAAGGTGAAGAAGACTGTGGAGTGAGAGTGACTACTGACGCTAAACTCATGGGGGGTGGTGGTTGACTGACGGCCAGTGGGGGTGGAATGGGCGGGGTTCCGGCGGTGTTTCCATGGTAACAGCCATGGGACGAACGTTCCGCACGCTCCCTGGCTCAGGGGTGGGGAGGGAATGGGACGACACAGCGGAGTTTTTGGGTTCGTACCCTTTAATCATGCGAGGGTGAGCTGTTCGTGTAGCTGTCCCCCTCTCCCATTTGTTATTTACATACACAGAAATTTCCTTTGTGTCCGGTGCGAAACTTTATCAGGTTCACTTTATCAAGGAAACAGACCCTCAAATTGCCTCAAATTACAAAAGTACCTTTTTGTAATCTCAGACAAGGAATAGATTAATTAAAAAAAAATTATCATAAATACGCACCCACGTCGGACCGATTTGTATTTAAAGGCATGAAGATCAGAAAGGATCCCTTATTGGATGGTGGGATTTGATAGGCGGGGCCATTCAGGTTTTTAATGCTCTTGATTGGCTGCCCTAGTAAACCATTTTAATCAGTTGTTACCCCAACAATTATGTTAGTATTGAGGTAAAATCCCTTTGTATGTTCCTGTTAAATAATTTTGTGGTTTTTTCAAATGCCCTGGGTCGCCAAAAGTGTGGCAACCCTAAATATCTCAGAAAGGAAGCTCTTTATTTAAACAGACACAATTTAGCCTTTACTGTGTGTAAATATCAATAAAGTTATAGATATTTTGTACTGTTTTTTTCCACTCGCGTACACCCTGCTATGTGAGTTGCAATACTGTGGTTGAGGTCCAGAACTCTGTCGTATGAACTCAAGGTGCTTGCTTTTTTTTGAGGTTTTCTGTCATGTTTTTGCTCTTTTTTTTAAATCTCATTTTTAAAATCTTCACCTAAAATATCAGTCCAGACAATCAAAAGGCACTTGCATTCTGACTCCGCAATATCCTCGTTTAAATTTTTATCGTGTTATTGGTTATTCGAAGGCTAGCCTCACTACGCTGGACCTTCCATAACACACTGAGTTTTACAGCACTGATATGCACGCCTGGTATAAAACCTGAACCAATCAGGTTTTTAGCCGCTCTCACAGTTACTTTCATTGCTAAACCACTCTTGGCCACCAGGGGAGCCATAACTCAAGAGACAGTCATGCCTGGCTTTGTATGGGGGGTGTTGGGTCAGTGTGCAAACAGATCTTGTCCTGTCGGTCTGGCAGTATGAAATTGTCACAATTGTTCATAAACATGAACTTTAAAATGCAACCAGTGATCTGAATTGTGTAAACTCTGCATTATGTCAAGGGATCATTTTCAAAGTCTCGTAATTTCTTTGTTTGTATATATTATCTTTGCGCTAGATTCAGACCACAGAGATCATATGGAGATGTACATGGCTGTTTTTTTTTTTTTTTTGTTTTGTAAATAGTCGTGATTTTTCTCTGTTGTAGATGCCAGTAGCACGTGAAACAAAAATTGTTTTTTTCTATCTTTGTTTTTTCAGCACTGAGGAAGATACATTTTATAAGGTTTTGTAGAAAGTGCAGATATGTTAAAAAAAAAAAAAAAAAAGAAAAGGAAAAATGCGCAAGCGACTTTTGTTATTTGGCCGTGATGATGGGTGACCGTCTGTTTACTCTTAAGCTCTTGTGTCACAGCCCTTCTTTGGGTTCTTTGGTTGGGTTCAGTTTTAACAGTCGAGCCCTGGAGCTAGTGGTTCAGTCAGAGGGTGCTTTGGCCCTTTTTGTGGCGCCACCTGTTGAGCAATTTTAGTACTGCATGCCAGACTTGCACTTCTCTGCTAAAGCATTTGCTATAAAAGTCTCTTGTTCTTCCAAAATCATCATGGTTGGTTTCTCAATCTCTCTTTCTCTCTCACAGTTAATCGAAGCTTATTACCTTGTCATGTGTTTAGCTCATTAGCTTCAGTGGCTGATAGAGACACCTGGTGGAACTTCATCATGTTTATAGGCTCCAACTGTAAACATAATGAGGTCATCATGTTAAAAAGTCCCTCCCAATGGTTTCTGACCAAATTTAGTGTGCGAAAATGCTGGCGTTCACTTTGGATGATGTCGTTTTTATGATTTTATTTTTACTCAGTGTTTTGCGTCTTAGGCTTGCGATCCTTCCGTTTCGTTTTTGAGCACTGAGAGCGCCTGGACAGACTTGCGGCAGAGTGCGAGACGCGCGTGTTGCTGTATCCTGTCTCTCTCTATGTTCGAACAGGACGAGCGGCCACTTAACATGCGGTGCAGTTGATAAAATGCAAAAATTGCCAAATGAAGAGGGAAAAGAATCACGTCTTTTGTCGCACCCTTTGTTGTCTGTGTGTTTTATCGTCCCCTCCTTTGGAATGTATGGCAAACGAGAACAGAACGGATCATATTTTGAAATTAAGCAGCAAACTAGTGATCTAGTTTGAGGTTTATAAATCTAGAAATTCCATAGAACATTGGCTTATACCCATTCATCTAGCCATAGTCAACATGTGCTCATAGGGTCTGACACTACCATAGAGAATTTTATGTATTAATAAGCAGCACACAGTCACGCACTCTCTCGAATAGTAAATGGTTAATCCGATATTAATCGTCTATCCGTTGAAAACTGGCTGTAGACGCAGCGATGTAAATATTGACAAAGCTGTCACTTGCTATTTAAGTTTTTTTAATTTAAATTGTCATTGGGGAAAAAAAACTTTTTTTTAAACCTTTTTTAAAAAAAATCCCCTGTACCCCTATAAGAAGGTATTTGAACTGCCGCCTTTATGTTTGTAGATGACCAACATGAATTTGATAAATAAAGAAATAAATAAAGATTATTTAAAGAAAGACTGTTTTATTGTTAGCTTCATTTGCATGTCCTTTACAAGCCATAAAGTAAGGGGTTGTAAATAGTCTTAACCTGGAGCTCGGTTTTCTTTGTAAGGAAAACCCGGGGATCAATCAGTGGGTAGGTACCATGAGGATAAAGTTTAACTTTTGCAATAGAAGTTAAACTTGATTTGTTTTTAGTTTCCTCTGCATGCAGATTGACTTTAACATGTAAGGCCAGTGGCATCAAGGCTACAGTATGTCACAGAATCAACATATGTAAATAGACACAGATAGACTGACAGATTTTACATAAACAGACATCGATAAACATTCAGCGAAACTGACACAGACATACAGACAGATTGATAGACAGTACCTGTAATTTCATGTATTATCAGAAGGGGGCAGCAGAGTACTTAAATCCAAATGTACGTTTTGAGAATGAAACCCAAATGATGCATTGGATATAAAGTTACTCACACTGTTTTATGCTACATATGTTAATACTGTTGTTTAATACATTGCATTATGTGATGAGTGGTTAAAGTGTAAATTACACATTACATATTGGTATACCTGTTATTTGTGTAAATGTTTATATAATGTTATAAAGCAGTGTAAAGTATTAATAAGTGGATAAATTAAAGTCATACTTTCCTATTGGCCAATAATTCTGATATACATATATGACATCAGAAAGGAAGGGTGTAACTGTAAAAGGAATAGCTGATATCATCAGCACCATGGAGAGTGGCTGTCACACCTGAGACCGCTGCATGGCCTTCAGCACCATGGAGAGTGGCTGTCACACCTGAGACCGCTGCATGGCCTTCAGAACCATGGAGAGTGGCTGTCACACCTGAGACCGCTGCATGGCCTTCAGCACCATGGAGAGGGATTCACCATGGCTTTACCTGAAGGGTAAATCCCTTCAAAAGAAATGCTTGGGCCAGCCCATAAGTCTGGTCCCCAAACCAAACAGCTGCTTGAACTTCCGCATGGACCTCTTTTGAAGGCCTTCTGACATCTCAGAGTGTTTTGATTCATCCAAGTCTATGATTTGATCAGGTATAAAAACTGTTTTTGTGTATTTTGTTTGCAAAATCACATAAACACAATGTGAATGTAGGAGGTTTTTCTTCATGACATTCATAGCTATAATGGCAACTTCTATCTCTAATCATGAAAAGCATGAACAATTGAACAATTATGAACAATTAACAGCTTGTTAAGATTCTGGGGTTGCAGTTGTGGTTGGAATACAGAACCAGCATTCACAGTGGGTCCCCAGGACTGATGTTGGAAAACACTGCACTAAATTACAGGCACCAAAACTTTGAAACACTCTGAAATTTGTGTCTCAGTTTCAGTGTTTTGCTGTATTTAATGTTTACAGCACTTCTGTGTTTTACACAACTTTACTGGAAACCCCTACTGCCAGCCATTTACCATAATTTCAAAGGGAAATTTCTTAGAGTGTGTGGTGTCTGTGAGTTACTGAAATGCACCACCTGTTTATGGTGCTGCCAAAGGATAGTTTTATTCTTACAGCAGGTTCCATACAGTTTAATACTAAATATTTTTTTTATTTTAATGCATTCTATTATGTTCAAGCACTTAAGGTATATACCATATATAGTGACTTCAGGTTTGCAGGGGGTCCTTGTCCGTGGTCCTGAAGGTCTTACAGTGTTCTTAGGTGTGATATCCTCACTCCATGGTGCTGACTACTTCTTATACTCTGTTGAGAGGATTCTGTCAGCTCATCCACCCCATAATTACTGGCATTGGCCTATCAGCAGGCATAACTTTGTGTATATTGATCTTGTCAGTGGTTTTACAAGGCAAAACTCTGTCATTGGCCAAAGCGAGAACCTGGTATGTAACAAAACCGTCATTTAAAATGTCACTTTAACAGTTCTGTTCCCAGACTATTGGGTTCCATCTGAATCCCAGAATTTCAAGTGTGCAACGATTTGCCAGCAGAGTTCTTGAAAACCAGCCTTCACCAACAGGTGCCTTATTATGTTGTAAATTTCTCTTTTGTCAAACAGTGACTTGCTGTAAGTCACTGTTTCACCCAACAGCTAGTTGTTAACTCTTCCACACATTCATCTCAGATGCACATCAGGTATCTTAAAAGGTGGAGGAAGTGGAGCGGTCCTGGGTGTATTTCTGTAGTGCCAGCGTCTGTGTGCAGCACACTATAATCACAGCAGACACCCACAGGAATGTGGCCCTGCGAGGAGCCAGCTAGGTTGACAGGAGGACAGTGATACGGGACTCAGAGAGGCGAAAATGAAAGCCAAAAGCAAAGGAGGAAACCAGGGATTGATAATATTGTTTATTACGGACTGATAAAAATTTTATACATGTGTTGGGTACATGGAAGAAGGTTTGACTGCTCCCTAGGAGCATTTGGTGAAGTTGGCTTTGGTTGAAGTGGATCAACTTGTTCTCCTCTGTAAAAACAAAACTAATTATGACTGATTGTTTACCCTTTTCTTTTCCTCATATTTATCACACTTTTGTATGGGACAGGCTTTAGTACAGGAAAAGCATATCATATCAAAAGCACAGTTCCACCAACAAGAAAAACATACTTTTACTCTTAACACACACAAGCTGGATTAAGATTTTTTTGTTACCATACATTTTGTAAAATTAAGCATCTATGTGATTTTAAATATACATAAAAGAGCTCCTATTGATACTTTATTTAGACATTATTTCCATAGAAAACTAGATCATTTATTGCAGTTTGGACTCAGTCGTAATGATAAAAATATGTCTAAAAATACTGATTACAGGTGCCTCTGAAAAAAACAATCTCCATGGAAACAAAACAGGTACAAATTTTCCTGGAATTTATCTAGGAAATGATGTGAAAGTGAAAGTATACTTCATTTTCAAAAAAGTCATCCAGGTACAACAAACATACAATGTATTTAATATATATGAAACATTTTTAATCTTTCATATTCAAGAAATACACTCAAAAGAATCATCCTGTTTACCAGGGAATTAAACAGACATTTTAGTCCCAATTTTAATGATAATACAGAGACAGGGCATCTTCCCCCTTTCAGAACAGTTTTTGCGTCTGTAAGTGTGGCTCTAGGGAGTCATCCACCTGCAGGCCTGTTACATTCCCAGCTCCTCCTTCACCATCAGCTTCTCCTGCTGCAGGTCTGTCTTCACCAAGTAGACAGCTGTATTCTTCCGCAGGTTGTCGCATGTATACCCCTACGCCTAATGCTAAATAGGCAGATGCGAAAAAAAGAACGATACCAAACCCAACTACCTGCAAACAAATGATTGAAATTATGAGATCAGGTTGTTGGTGGTTTGCTGTAATCTGTGAAAAATTCTATTCTCTCACTAGCCATTGCCAGTAAATATCTGTCCCTTAGAAATTCAGACTTACTCTGTCTTGCTCTCCTTGCATGATTTTTAACATTACAGATTTTAACACTCACTTGTGATTTTTTTTTTATAAAAAAATTAAATTATTAATCTTTTAAAATTAATCTGTAGAATAAACATGTCAACATTATTTTCAACACTACCAAAAACTGAAAAGTATTGCAGTACCAAAATCAATCATTTTAATCATGAGCAAGTTGCATGACTGTATATTTGGAATGCAGTAAAAGACCTCATATCGATACATACTTTGGAATATGTCATGTTCTCCACCATCTCTGGGTCCGTCATGTCCGCAGTGGTCATCGTGTTGTTACACTTGCTGTAATGGACACAGGCCAAATACCTTCCATCAATCAGGAGAATCACAGTCCAGCAAGAGGCTATGTATGCTGGCTGTAGTAGCACCTTCAGGCATCGAAACCAATTTTGTAGTTCAAAGCAAGGGCAAAAAATGCAGCGTAAAATATTATACGCAGTAGACATGCAGCATTCCCTGTTGCATCTCTGTAAAGCAGTGGAGACCTGCTCCTTAAAGCTGGTCCCCTGCTGCAGGTAAAATGTGAAAGCCGCAAAGGCCAATGCTGGCGCAATGAAGAACAGGCGGACAAAAAGAATCCTGTACTCGTTACATGGGCAGGTGAAAAGGTGTTCCATCAGGTGCTCTGTTATCTGGAGCAGGATCAACACAGTGACGTTCTGCAACAGAGTGATAACCCTCATGTCCAATTTTAGGAAAGACCAATCCATCGTTGTTTTTTTTTTCTCCTGCTCACACTGATGTGCTGTGTTCTACACTGCTTGGTGTGTGAACTTGCTGTGTTCCAGGTCTGTACTCAGACTGAACCTGAACCTGTGTAGCACCGCCCCTGGATCTACATTCTTTCCATTTTTTTGTAAGTATGATTTCCTGTACAAAGAACAGAAACTGAATTTGTTTATGGTGTGAAGAAAATGCTCAATTTTCAGCCAAGCTCAGGAAAAGAAGATATTTAACTGAGGCATTTAAATTCATACAAGAGTTTCATAAATTGAACTACAAAACATTTTTAAGGTTGAGCTCAGTCTGTAAAACAAGGAGACTACTTAAGTTACTTAATGTCAAGTTTCAGCTTGGCACGTGGTGGTATGGAATGGCTTTTTCCAGTAAGTCATCTCTTGCTTCACCCAACAGCCGCCCAGCTCACCACACAAGACAATCCCCTCTGACATTACACAAACATTTACACAAGTTGAAAAAAATACCTTTACTTATAATTCTTGCTACAATATCAGCAGGCGGCTTGTGTTTCTGTTTACACCTGCTTTACATATGTGCACAGAATTACCTCTCCCAAACTGTTTTACATATCTTAAATGTGTGAGTATTCAGACCCTTTGTTATGGCAAACCTGAATCATTCCAGATGTAAATAATTGTCTCTTTCACACACACACAGCCTGTATGCAGTATTCATTGCACAGCAGGTACCTAAAAACCACCACAGTTTCAAGGAGGTAGAGCAACACTTGTTTCATTTCTATAATTCTATAATAGGAATGTGGCCCTGCGAGGAGCCAGCCAGGTTGACAGGAGGACAGCGATACGAGACTCAGAGAAGCAAAAATGAAAGTCAAAAGCAAAGGAGAAACTTATGGATTCACATTTCTGGAAAACAAAACTGAAGGTCATCTCTTCGGTGCAGGACCTCAGCCTGGGTACAGAGCTCATTGGTAGATGTTTATTCAGGGACACATCTTATTGGTGGATGTTTATTCAGGGACAGAGCTCATTGGTGGATGTTTATTCAGGGACAGAGCTCATTGGTGGATATTTATTCAGGGACAGAGCGCATTGGTGGATGCTCATTCAGGGACAGAGCTTATTGGTGGATGCTCATTCAGGGACAGAGCTCATTGGTGGATGCTCATTCAGGGACAGAGCTCATTGGTGGATATTTATTCAGGGACAGAGCGCATTGGTAGATGTTTATTCAAGGACAGAGCTGATTGGTGGATGCTCATTCAGGGACAGAGCTCATTGGTGGATGCTCATTCAGGGACAGAGCTCATTGGTAGATGTTTATTCAGGGACAGAGCGCATTGGTAGATGTTTATTCAGGGACACATCTTATTGGTGGATGTTTATTCAGGAACAGAGCTCATTGGTGGATATTTATTCAGGGACAGAGCGCATTGGTAGATGTTTATTCAGGGACACATCTTATTGGTGGATGTTTATTCAGGGACAGAGCTCATTGGTGGATGTTTATTCAGGGACAGAGCTCATTGGTGGATATTTATTCAGGGACAGAGCGCATTGGTGGATATTTATTCAGGGACAGAGCGCATTGGTGGATGCTCATTCAGGGACAGAGCGCATTGGTGGATGCTCATTCAGGGACAGAGCTCATTGGTGGATGCTCATTCAGGGACAGAGCTCATTGGTGGATATTTATTCAGGGACAGAGCGCATTGGTAGATGTTTATTCAGGGACACATCTTATTGGTGGATATTTATTCAGGGACAGAGCTCATTGGTGGATGTTTATTCAGGGACAGAGCTCATTGGTAGATGTTTATTCAGGGACACATCTTATTGGTGGGTGCAGTGACATCCTGTGAATCCCCTCACATTTAAGCACCCATCAATGAATAAATAGAGTCCATGGAGAGAGTGTGTAAAACCCAACTTGTGCAGCTTTATATAAAACATAATTGTCTGATGAACAAAATTAGAACCAAGTCCAATTTCTATCTCTGTTTGAAGTACATAAAAATGAGTACATCTGATTTTGATTATTCTATTAATAATCAAGGTTCTTCAAAGTGAATGGGGATACAGACTTATGGTGACCCATGTTACTCACCAGAAACACCTATTATCAGAGTGTTAAAATGTCAGTGTGCTTTTCTATTGTTGCAACTGTAGCTAAACCACAGTACATGATCTCATCCTCCTTCTAATTGAGTTCATTTCATTATTGTGACAGTACTGCTAGTGAAGCGAGCTCCCTGTACACAGATAATGAGAGGTAGCATGCAAGTAGTTCTTGATGAAAATAAAACAATTCACAGTCTTGTGGAGTGGAGTGTAAAAAAATTGACTTTATTTGAATGAAATGGACACAATTTTTATGTTTTGGACCAAAATAAATTCTGGAACAAAAATAAACACAAATAAATCACAAAGAAAACAATGATTAGTCAACCTCAGTTAGTGGAGACAGTGCAGGGTTTTTCTTGTTGGGCAAGCTGTCTGTTTGACTTGGCATTCTCATCCTACAATAACAGTGCCCCACCCCTGTGACAGACGGTGTCTCACAGATTCCAGGAAAAGAAAAAGGTCAGTAATATCATTTTGGTACCTTTAAGTTAAGGTAAACAAAACAAATCTCAGACAAGACTGACCACCTTTTTACTGATAAGAACATTGACTCACGCCTCCCATGAACTGCACGTTGACAACGGAATTCTGTCTGTGTGCCAGACGTAGTAAATCGTAGTAAAACTCCTATAAGAACGTGGTTCTGGGAAGGAGCCAGGAGCACAGACCTGGAAGAGATCCAACCTCATTGGCACCTTCCCAGAACCACGTTCTTATGGGAGTTCCTGAGAGTTTCTGCTGCACACAGGAAGTGTTACTATAGAAACCAGGCCTGCTCTGCTTCCTTATAAATAACTGATACATTTTTGATACTTGATGTGTGTTGGAGATTACTGTGCAGAGACAGTGCCATTCACCTATCTGTGTGAAAGAGACAGTTGTTTACACCTGAAGTGATTCAGATTTGCCATAGAAATCGGTCTAAATATTTATGCAAACAAGATATTCTTGCTTTTTATTTTTTAACTGATTTTTTTATTTGCAATATAATTTATATTTGTTGTTTTGAAGGTGTAGACTTGATTGAATATATCAGCTACCTTAATTCATATTATTCATGTATAAATGTTGTATAGTTTCAAGTGCTGAGACAGCAAAAGTCCAATCTGGTTTTTTATGCAGGTACAAAACCAGAAGACCACTGTAAAATTAGTTTCATAATTTCTTTGCACAATTTATTTCAATCAAAACCCTTATCAATAATAGACGCCCAAAAAAACCACATTTCATTGTAAAGCAAGATACTTATGTACACAGACTATGATACACTTCTGAAATTCTATAAAAACCAATGATTATTTATTATCTCAATAAAAAATTAAAACATTAAAGTTCTTTCCCCTCTAACTACTTGATAGACTATATAAAGATAAGAAAGGTGGGAAAGAAAAAAGACAGAAAAAATAATAAAAATGATGAAAAATGAAAATAAATCAAGCAAAGTTTACTCTGAAGTATAAAATATTTTATCAGGTTTTAGTCCTCTCTGATGAGGTCTGAGTGAAAGCAGCTCTTGGCAGTTGGTTTTATCTGGTTCCTCTCAGGGACAGGTCATCTTGCAAATCACAAATGTGTTCAAATGAAACAAACTACACCAATATCCACAATAACCAAACTTGAAATAAACTGTATCAGGTGTTCGCCCCATGTTTTTAGTCTTTTTTAATCTGAAAGGAGAAGACCTCATTTATTATTTTCATTACAGATTTTGCATCTAATTCACCCCTCTCAGGTTTAGCTGCAGTTGCTGCTGCTGCAGGCTGTGGTTCCCCTTTAGGTAAAAGGTTTTGCATTTCTACAGTCTGCACTTTCGCACTTCCATCCTGTCCTGTATTTGCAGGGACAGACTGTCCTTCACCTGCAGGGGCAGACTGTTCTTCACCTGCAGGGGCAGACTGTCCTTCACCTGTAGATGTCAACTCTTCTCTGGCTGAGAGGAGTCTGTCCAGTTCCTGTTGCAGTCTGCTGTCACATTCTTGAGCCCTCTTGTCTATGCATTCCTTTGCATATTTCTTTGTGTATTCTTCTTTTTGGGCCTCCAGTTTCCTCCTGTACATGTCCTCATACCTGTCCTCAGGTGATCTGCAGCAGTTCTCGCAGAGCAGGTATGTGCCGTAGAGCAGTAACACAGTCACGAGAAGTAAACTATATCCAAATATCTACAAAAGACACTGTTATTAAATGACATTAAGTAACATTATTAAATGACATCAGAGCAACTCTTTGAAGCGCTTACCTGTGTGATCACATCCATAAATGTCATGGCTACCACAACTTTACCCCTTTTTTTTCTTTTTTCTTTTTTTGGTGAACTTAACAACCTTTTCACTATGCTTCCTCTTAATGAAATGAATAAATATTGCAGTTAACACATTCATTAATATTATTAAGCAATACAAAAAAATAATAATTAGCAGGATAAAAATCTCTTTGACTGAGATGAAAGAGTTATTGATACCTACTTTAGATATTGCCATTTTCTCCACCATCTCTGGGTCCTTCATGTCCACAGTGGTCATTGTGCCATTGCACTTGGTGTACAGTCCACAGGCCAGATACCTTCCATCGATCAGGAGAATCACAACCCAGAACACAGCTGGGTAGATCAGAACCCGAAACTGAAACAGCTTGTACCAGCTGCAGCCTCGACTTTTGCAGTCCCTCAGGACGTTTTTGCCCCATTTCAGTGAAATGGCCAACACCGTGAAGGAAAAAGCTGGAACTATGAAGTACAAACAGATGAAGGGACCCTGGTAACTGTTACACGGGCAGGAAGAGAAAAGAGGCTCCATCAAATGCTCGAAAATCTGCAGCAGGATCAACACGCTGACTTTCTTCAGCACGACGATGGCCATGGTTTCGTTTATGAAAGAACAATCCGTCATCCTGTTTTCTGTGTCCTCCCGCTGAGCCATCGTGTCTCGTGTTTGTGAGATGACTGTCAGACGTCTGTAGTGCCACATACTGTTCCTGATTATAACATCATCATCGTAATAATGAAGCAGGAACTGAGGAGTCCGGCATGCCTTTCATGCCATTCATCCTCCTCACCTTAGTAACTGTCACTCACATTCTAATCATATGAAAGAAAACAACATCAATCAAAACCAAGAGTACGCATGGGCTCCATTTACTTATGTTACAAAAGATCAGGGATTCTGTGAGAGTGTGCATGTCCAAGGTTTGTGGAATATGCATTAAATACTCAAACTGAATCTAGTGTGTGTGTGTGTGTGTGTGTGTGTGAGGTGACACACCCTTGGAGGAGACAGAACATGCAGACACAGGTAGACATTGGGGACACAGACTGAACTCCATTGCCAAAGAGCAGCAGGTTAAGTTGTCTTTGGCTGAAGAGGATAGACTGGTTCTTACCTGCAAAACTGGGATTATAATTTTGATTGACAACTTCCCTTTGATTCAAAGCCAGCAGTGCAACGCTGTTTACCTGTGCTGGTTGAGGTTTAACCCTTTTTTGTGCAGGGAGGTCATGAAGCACATAAATGCAGTCATTCATTCCAACTGAACAGACAAATGATCAAATGGTAGAATTAGATGCACAAACTTTTTTTTTATCACTTTTTTGTTTCTTCCTAAAACATGGAGAATTTTACCTCCCTCTGGCAGGGAGTATCTTTTACTTGATTTTCCTAAATACTGCTTTCCTCATTTGTAGAATGTTAAATCAGTCTCAAAAATCATAATCACAAATAGTAACATGTAAAACAATGTCAGCAATCAAACAATTATTTTGATAGCACCCTCCAGGTGTTTGTTGGTCTCATCCCCATAGTGCCCTCCCTGGCCATGCCAGGCATCTGTGGCAGCACAAACGGAGTGCACATGGACTGCATCAACCTCCAACATCATAGACCATGTGTGATTAGTGGTGCCACTGCTGTGTGAAAAGAAGCAAGATTGTCGTCACGTGAATCGGAGGAGTCACATGGTTGGCTCCTCCTCCCAAAGCCAGCAGAGTGCCACTGTGGTAGGATGAACAAGCTCAGGCTGGGAAAAATTGGGGGAAAAATAAAATACTTATTCCATTGTTGTTTTGTACTCTTCATATGACTTGGCTGCACCTGCAAGTTCTCATGTAGGCAAACCTCAACACAGGAAAACATCAGCACAAAGTTAGTTTTGGTTTCCACTTGTTCATGTGTTACTCTTGCATACAGAGCAATGGCGGGAAACATGCACAGGAAATATGAACCCAGAATAAAAAAAACCATGAAGACTGAGATAGAGCAAAGCTGCATAGACAAAGAACACAGTGAGTTAGCTTGAGAGAAGATGGAAGAGAACATAGCAGATCAGAAGACTGATTTGTCTTTCCTAAAAAAAAAGAAGTCACTCATTGGTCTAGTCAAGAGAATCACTGTGTTAGTCCTCCTCAAGATTTTACAGGGCAACATGAATAATATGTTCAGTTGCCCATGCAAAATATACAGAGTTTTTTTTGTCTGGATTTACTTTTTAGTTCCAGCTTCTGCCTTCACTTTGTTTGCTCTTTCATTGAGCCTTGGCAAAATCTTTCTGGTGCAGTTCTTCAAAGACCTCAAAGACCGCAAGTGCAGTTATGCACAACTGAAGAATTTTAAGGAACTGCTCTACCCAGCACTGTGTTGGGTTGTGATTCTCCTGATTGATGGAAAATATCTGGCCTGTGGGCTGTACAGCAAGTGCAACAGCACAATGACCACTGTGGATTTGAAGGACCCAGAGATGGTGAATAACATAACATATTCTAAAGTAGGTATCAATATTTAACTTTTCACTGTTGTCTCATTCACAAGAGAACGGTATCCTGTTCATTATTTTTATCCTTGCTTTTCTTGATTTCATATTCTTGCCGTTTATTAGCATTTCTTTATATATTTACCAAAAATGGATACAAAACAAATGCAGTCAGATGTATACCAGGACGAGGGCAAATTTGTGCTCTTGTCAATGTCTTAAGACTTTTCTACAACAGCTTTGAAGTTTGATACTAAAATGAACAATGTACATGTACATCGTTCGTCTATTGTCCAAAAATAGTTTTTACATTTCAGTGGAAAGATGCAACAAAAATTTTAATCCAAAAAAAGAACGAAGGGATAAAGCTGAAGTGACTGCCACATTGAATGGTGACAACACTGGAGAAACCTTCACAGAGCTGAACTACAATAATCTTAAATAATTCTCTTTTGCAGGTATGGGGACTATGTGTGGTTGGTGTGTTTGTGATTGTTTATACATTTTACCTGTACTACGAGTACTGCCACAGATCATCTGAGGATCGGTATGAGAAATTGCACATGAGGAAATTGGAAAAGAAAAAAGAAGGGTTTGCAAAGAAATATGTAAAGGAATACGCAAACAGGAGAGCAGAAGAGTGTGAACGCAGACTGAAACAAGAGCAGGAGAAACTCTTTCGAGCTTCACAAGAAGGACAGTCTGCGCCAGAGAGCAGCAGTGCACAGCTAGGATGTCCTGGGTCCACTAATGTGGAACAGGATGAAGATCATTTGGAAATGGAGCCCCTCTGTTCAGCTAAACAGGAAGTACAGCCTGGACAAACCAGTGGAGCAAAACATGAAATGGTTGAATTAGATGCAAAAACTACTATGCAAATAATCAACGAAGTGTTCTCATTTCCAATTAAAAAATGATAAATCAAAATTTCCCCCCTAAAAAAATAAAAATGTGGAGTAACTTAACTTTGAATTTCATTATTTCCAAATGAGAAACAATGTGACAAAATTGTTTTTTTATTGTAATTTTCTTTCCTCCTCGCTGACATTATTCAGTCTATTGTATATCTCTAACATTTAGCTGTTTCATTTTAGTCTTGTGCTTTTCCCTAATGCCATTTTTCCCTATTTCTATTCTGTTTGGTCAGTCTGAATCACCACAGTCAACAAATGGTCCCATAGGCTAATATGATGATGTGACAAACAAATTTCTAACATAAGTCATTGATGAAATGAATTGTATATGATGGCATATTCATCTCAAATCTTACTGCTTAATCAACATGTAAAACAGTGTAACCATTAAAAAAAATATTTCATGGTTGTTTTGTACTCTTCATACGATTTGGCTGCCTGCAGGTTTTCACGTAGGCAAACCGAAAGCTGCAGCACAGCTAGGCAGAAGAAAACGTTAGTTGTGGTTTCCATTTGAAGTGGGTGTTACTGAAGTGTACTGTGTGTCATAGCACGTTCCTGCATATCAGGAACGAGAACCTGAAACTTTAACTCAGAACAAAAAAACAAACAAAAAACAACAAAAAATGGTTTTCCTTTTCAACTGTGAAGGAAAATGTTCAGCGGTAAGGGCATTTTTAACAATTTTGTTTGTGCATTTTTCCTCCTTAAAATTAAATCCATCCATATATAATGAAGGCAACTGTGGTAGCAGCTGCCCGAGAGTAACAGCTAGAGAGGTTAATCCCAGAGGCTAAATTGTTCCGCACTTAGATCTGCTTATGCACACCTTGGCGCTGTTTTTACAATGGGTCCCTATGGGAAGGTTTCTCAGGATGAGCTGTTTCTAGTTGAGAGAAATATAGTGTTAATTCATTGAAAAAAGCTATTTATTTATTGGTTGTGCACGATCGCACATGCGCAGTGTCTTGAAATTGGATACTAAGCTAATGTAAACATTACTACGCATGCTCTCTGCATGTTCCCGCCTCTCGTATGGCTAGGCTCAAGTGGAATAGGAGCTGACAATTCAGATTACCACCTTTCTTCCTGTACCATCTTTAGAGCTGCATTCCGCCAGCAGCACTAAGCAGCACTTAGCAGCAATAAGCCCATGAAATCCATCAAAATAAAAGCTGTGATGAACTTTATTATTTTTATGTGTAAGGCACAGTTACACTGGATCACTGACTCAACATTTGGGTTCAATCTCAACCAAACTATTGGTACAAAAAAATATATAAAATCTGCATACAGCAGTGCAAAAGTGAATGTTAGTCAATGTAAATTCACAAAACTTACAAAAACAATGTTTAACAAACGTTACACTGGTTGTTAGTCTCAAACATTAGGCCGTTAGAGTTAACCTCATAGCTTACAAAGTAATGTTACACATTCTAAAACAACATCGTCAGGCCAACTTTAGTCGAGCCCACATATTTATCTAACATTGTTTCTGAAAAGGGAATAAAATCATAAATTCTACATACATTTATGATTGGACATAACTAACATAACAGAAATACTTTTAAAACTCATATGGCTATCTCAGATTTCTTTCTTCAGTTACAGTCGCTAACATAGCTAGCTACCATCAAAACATGTATTATTGACTGTTTAATCGCGAGAAAACTGAAAATAAAACTGTTTTCTATCATAAATAAAAACGGGTGAAGTATTGATCACACAAAATAACTGATTTTGTAGATAAAGATGTTGTTTTTAGCCTGCTTCCAAAAACCAGAAGTCCCCCAGTCATAGCATTAGCAGCAATAGCTACTTGGGTGCAGTGTATCGACTATCGGTATAGAAAAATTTGACCGTTACACTTCACCGTTGCTGTCGAAGAATTCCAAGTGTGAGCTAAGTCTTCATGTTTTAAAAGAGGCCCTATGTATCAAGTCTTCTCATGTAAATAGTTTATATTGTGTATTTTTCACAGACATACCTTTCACTGCCTTTTCCTGAATAAATTTAAAAATAATACGTTTGCATCTGAGGTGGACGATAGCATGTGATCGTATTTTGGTGGCCGATTGTAAGTGTTTTGATGATAGCTACAGATACACTCAACTGAAGAATCACAAACTTGTCTCACATGGGGAAAAAACTGGAAAAACAAAGCAGTCTCTTCTGATCCACCAAAATAGCTAATTCTAATGTGAAATGACACTTTTACTGATTGGAAACCTTGGTTTTGATTGTCAACTCAGCTTTACATCTGTTTCTATTTCTTTGCCAGTGTTGTCAACTAATTTTCAGGAGAATTTGCTACAGGCAGGTCGATCTGTTGCTAAAAATTCCTAATGACTCTGTAATGTCATTGCGTGAAGACGTCATTACGCAAATGTGTAAAACTGCATCATTGCATAGGGTCCACAATATCGTTACTCACAATGGCTGTGCATATTCGTTGGGTTTTAACTGTGGTTGTTCAACTATTTAAACTTATTGAGTAAATTTAGCAAACAAACCACCAGAGATATGCATATATGTTTTTAAATCATATATGCATACCTTTTTCAAAACTAGCTTAATTTTTGTATGCTGTGAGAGCGCTATCATATAGTAACATTGCTGAAGGCTTAGCCCTTTCCAGATTGTGAAAGCTATTATTGGCTTCCTAACCAAAAAATTGTACTCTGAACTGAATGTGTTTAAATTATTTGACTGCTGACGTCACTCACAATGCACTGTTGCAGCCAGGCAGACAGACCGTGGGTGTGTTCCAATAGTTTTTCTCATTGCCTCAATTCCTCCACTCGTTTCCTCCCCTCCTTTCCTACCCTGAAAATATGTGAAGGAAAGGAGGGGAGGAAACGAGTGGAGCGAAGGAGGAGATGAAATGAAAATTGGAGCACCTAATCCAATTAACCCTTCGTGAAAATCAGTCTCAGCTATTGATGAAGTCGTGTAACTTCATCGGATTCCAAGGATACCTAAGCCAATCAAAATCTTCTCTCAGTCTTTTAATCTGACTGGTCATGAGCACAATGATGTCACCCAGAAATGTGAAAAGACTTCCACCGTTCCACATTGATGTATCCTTCATTTGGAGGAGAGGAGGAGGCAAGTAGAGGAGGTGAAATTTCATTTCCAATCTTTTTGGACCAGTTGAGGGAAGGAGGACACATAGATCATTTTCTGGGGCACAGAGGAAAGGAGGAGAGGTGTGGAGGAAAGGAGGAGACAAATTTGAATGTTGGAACGCACCCTTTGTGTTGAGACTGAGTGTGTGACAGAGAAAATTGTTTTTGTGTCATTTAGTGTTTGATTCACTTTTCAAAAGTTACTGAAAGTTCTGAATAAATTTCAAAAGTAGCTAAATTTGTTGGTAGGTGCTTTTTGGAAAAAGAAAAAAAAGTTGCCAGGGTGGTCTGAAAAGTTGCTAAATCTAGCAACAAAACTGCAAAGTAGGCATCGCTGCTCTTCACTCTGACCACTCTATAACTGACAGATTTTTGTCTACCTGGTCGCAACGCACATGCTGACTTTGACGTGTTATCTAGGGGATGGAGACTTATGTTTCTATCTCAGTTCAGATAAGTTGCACATGTCAAATTGTGAACATTATAAATCCAGGTTTTAACAATGAATAGATTAAGTTCTGCTTACATGGGTAACATGTGATAACATGAATTAACATGTAATTTAAAACACGGGTGAGTTTTGGTTGCCAGTCTTGTGTGTGGGGGAAGACTGGACCAGAGTCAAGGAAACAAGCTGTGCATCAAGCAATGAAATGAAGCCAGTAAAGACACAGTGAGAGACAATCACATTGAACAAATGACATAAAATATTCATCAAATGAATTTTACATTATGATATTTTTAACTCATTACTTGAACACATAGAACACAAAAGTAATCTGTTAAATCAGTCTGAAAAATCATAATTGCAAATAGGAGTAACACAGGCTGATATGATGATGTGACAAACACATTCAATGAAAAACGTAAGGCATACATGAAATTAATTGGATATGATGACATTTTAATCTCAATTCTTATTGCTTAATCAACATGTAAAACAGTGTAAGCAATCAAAAAATTATTCCATTGTTGTTTTGTACTCTTCATATGACTTGGCTGCACCTGCAAGTACTCATGTAGGCAAACCTCAACACAGGAAAACATCAGCACAAAGTTAGTTTTGGTTTCCACTTGTTCATGTGTTACTCTTGCATACAGAGCAATGGCGGGAAACATGCACAGGAAATATGAACCCAGAATAAAAAAAACCATGAAGACTGAGATAGAGCAAAGCTGCATAGACAAAGAACACAGTGAGTTAGCTTGAGAGAAGATGGAAGAGAACATAGCAGATCAGAAGACTGATTTGTCTTTCCTAAAAAAAAAGAAGTCACTCATTGGTCTAGTCAAGAGAATCACTGTGTTAGTCCTCCTCAAGATTTTACAGGACACCATAAATCATATTTTCATCTGCTCATACAACAATTACAGGGTTATTTTGTCTGGATTTACTTTTTAGTTCCAGCTTCTGCCTTCACTTTGTTTGCTCTTTCATTGAGCCTTGGCAAAATCTTTCTGGTGCAGTTCTTCAAAGACCTCAAAGACCGCAAGTGCAGTTATGCACAACTGAAGAATTTTAAGGAACTGCTCTACCCAGCACTGTGTTGGGTTGTGATTCTCCTGATTGATGGAAAATATCTGGCCTGTGGGCTGTACAGCAAGTGCAACAGCACAATGACCACTGTGGATTTGAAGGACCCAGAGATGGTGACACATTGAAAGAACATGACACATGATACAGTAGGTATCAATATTTAACTTTTCACTGTTGTCTCATTCACAAGAGAACGGTATCCTGTTCATTATTTTTATCCTTGCTTTTCTTGATTTCATATTCTTGCCGTTTATTAGCATTTCTTTATATATTTACCAAAAATGGATACAAAACAAATGCAGTCAGATGTATACCAGGACGAGGGCAAATTTGTGCTCTTGTCAATGTCTTAAGACTTTTCTACAACAGCTTTGAAGTTTGATACTAAAATGAACAATGTACATGTACATCGTTCGTCTATTGTCCAAAAATAGTTTTTACATTTCAGTGGAAAGATGCAACAAAAATTTTAATCCAAAAAAAGAACGAAGGGATAAAGCTGAAGTGACTGCCACATTGAATGGTGACAACACTGGAGAAACCTTCACAGAGCTGAACTACAATAATCTTAAATAATTCTCTTTTGCAGGTATGGGGACTATGTGTGGTTGGTGTGTTTGTGATTGTTTATACATTTTACCTGTACTACGAGTACTGCCACAGATCATCTGAGGATCGGTATGAGAAATTGCACATGAGGAAATTGGAAAAGAAAAAAGAAGGGTTTGCAAAGAAATATGTAAAGGAATACGCAAACAGGAGAGCAGAAGAGTGTGAACGCAGACTGAAACAAGAGCAGGAGAAACTCTTTCGAGCTTCACAAGAAGGACAGTCTGCGCCAGAGAGCAGCAGTGCACAGCTAGGATGTCCTGGGTCCACTAATGTGGAACAGGATGAAGATCATTTGGAAATGGAGCCCCTCTGTTCAGCTAAACAGGAAGTACAGCCTGGACAAACCAGTGGAGCAAAACATGAAATGGTTGAATTAGATGCAAAAACTACTATGCAAATAATCAACGAAGTGTTCTCATTTCCAATTAAAAAATGATAAATCAAAATTTCCCCCCTAAAAAAATAAAAATGTGGAGTAACTTAACTTTGAATTTCATTATTTCCAAATGAGAAACAATGTGACAAAATTGTTTTTTTATTGTAATTTTCTTTCCTCCTCGCTGACATTATTCAGTCTATTGTATATCTCTAACATTTAGCTGTTTCATTTTAGTCTTGTGCTTTTCCCTAATGCCATTTTTCCCTATTTCTATTCTGTTTGGTCAGTCTGAATCACCACAGTCAACAAATGGTCCCATAGGCTAATATGATGATGTGACAAACAAATTTCTAACATAAGTCATTGATGAAATGAATTGTATATGATGGCATATTCATCTCAAATCTTACTGCTTAATCAACATGTAAAACAGTGTAACCATTAAAAAAAATATTTCATGGTTGTTTTGTACTCTTCATACGATTTGGCTGCCTGCAGGTTTTCACGTAGGCAAACCGAAAGCTGCAGCACAGCTAGGCAGAAGAAAACGTTAGTTGTGGTTTCCATTTGAAGTGGGTGTTACTGAAGTGTACTGTGTGTCATAGCACGTTCCTGCATATCAGGAACGAGAACCTGAAACTTTAACTCAGAACAAAAAAACAAACAAAAAACAACAAAAAATGGTTTTCCTTTTCAACTGTGAAGGAAAATGTTCAGCGGTAAGGGCATTTTTAACAATTTTGTTTGTGCATTTTTCCTCCTTAAAATTAAATCCATCCATATATAATGAAGGCAACTGTGGTAGCAGCTGCCCGAGAGTAACAGCTAGAGAGGTTAATCCCAGAGGCTAAATTGTTCCGCACTTAGATCTGCTTATGCACACCTTGGCGCTGTTTTTACAATGGGTCCCTATGGGAAGGTTTCTCAGGATGAGCTGTTTCTAGTTGAGAGAAATATAGTGTTAATTCATTGAAAAAAGCTATTTATTTATTGGTTGTGCACGATCGCACATGCGCAGTGTCTTGAAATTGGATACTAAGCTAATGTAAACATTACTACGCATGCTCTCTGCATGTTCCCGCCTCTCGTATGGCTAGGCTCAAGTGGAATAGGAGCTGACAATTCAGATTACCACCTTTCTTCCTGTACCATCTTTAGAGCTGCATTCCGCCAGCAGCACTAAGCAGCACTTAGCAGCAATAAGCCCATGAAATCCATCAAAATAAAAGCTGTGATGAACTTTATTATTTTTATGTGTAAGGCACAGTTACACTGGATCACTGACTCAACATTTGGGTTCAATCTCAACCAAACTATTGGTACAAAAAAATATATAAAATCTGCATACAGCAGTGCAAAAGTGAATGTTAGTCAATGTAAATTCACAAAACTTACAAAAACAATGTTTAACAAACGTTACACTGGTTGTTAGTCTCAAACATTAGGCCGTTAGAGTTAACCTCATAGCTTACAAAGTAATGTTACACATTCTAAAACAACATCGTCAGGCCAACTTTAGTCGAGCCCACATATTTATCTAACATTGTTTCTGAAAAGGGAATAAAATCATAAATTCTACATACATTTATGATTGGACATAACTAACATAACAGAAATACTTTTAAAACTCATATGGCTATCTCAGATTTCTTTCTTCAGTTACAGTCGCTAACATAGCTAGCTACCATCAAAACATGTATTATTGACTGTTTAATCGCGAGAAAACTGAAAATAAAACTGTTTTCTATCATAAATAAAAACGGGTGAAGTATTGATCACACAAAATAACTGATTTTGTAGATAAAGATGTTGTTTTTAGCCTGCTTCCAAAAACCAGAAGTCCCCCAGTCATAGCATTAGCAGCAATAGCTACTTGGGTGCAGTGTATCGACTATCGGTATAGAAAAATTTGACCGTTACACTTCACCGTTGCTGTCGAAGAATTCCAAGTGTGAGCTAAGTCTTCATGTTTTAAAAGAGGCCCTATGTATCAAGTCTTCTCATGTAAATAGTTTATATTGTGTATTTTTCACAGACATACCTTTCACTGCCTTTTCCTGAATAAATTTAAAATAATACGTTTGCATCTGAGGTGGACGATAGCATGTGATCGTATTTTGGTGGCCGATTGTAAGTGTTTTGATGATAGCTACAGATACACTCAACTGAAGAATCACAAACTTGTCTCACATGGGGAAAAAACTGGAAAAACAAAGCAGTCTCTTCTGATCCACCAAAATAGCTAATTCTAATGTGAAATGACACTTTTACTGATTGGAAACCTTGGTTTTGATTGTCAACTCAGCTTTACATCTGTTTCTATTTCTTTGCCAGTGTTGTCAACTAATTTTCAGGAGAATTTGCTACAGGCAGGTCGATCTGTTGCTAAAAATTCCTAATGACTCTGTAATGTCATTGCGTGAAGACGTCATTACGCAAATGTGTAAAACTGCATCATTGCATAGGGTCCACAATATCGTTACTCACAATGGCTGTGCATATTCGTTGGGTTTTAACTGTGGTTGTTCAACTATTTAAACTTATTGAGTAAATTTAGCAAACAAACCACCAGAGATATGCATATATGTTTTTAAATCATATATGCATACCTTTTTCAAAACTAGCTTAATTTTTGTATGCTGTGAGAGCGCTATCATATAGTAACATTGCTGAAGGCTTAGCCCTTTCCAGATTGTGAAAGCTATTATTGGCTTCCTAACCAAAAAATTGTACTCTGAACTGAATGTGTTTAAATTATTTGACTGCTGACGTCACTCACAATGCACTGTTGCAGCCAGGCAGACAGACCGTGGGTGTGTTCCAATAGTTTTTCTCATTGCCTCAATTCCTCCACTCGTTTCCTCCCCTCCTTTCCTACCCTGAAAATATGTGAAGGAAAGGAGGGGAGGAAACGAGTGGAGCGAAGGAGGAGATGAAATGAAAATTGGAGCACCTAATCCAATTAACCCTTCGTGAAAATCAGTCTCAGCTATTGATGAAGTCGTGTAACTTCATCGGATTCCAAGGATACCTAAGCCAATCAAAATCTTCTCTCAGTCTTTTAATCTGACTGGTCATGAGCACAATGATGTCACCCAGAAATGTGAAAAGACTTCCACCGTTCCACATTGATGTATCCTTCATTTGGAGGAGAGGAGGAGGCAAGTAGAGGAGGTGAAATTTCATTTCCAATCTTTTTGGACCAGTTGAGGGAAGGAGGACACATAGATCATTTTCTGGGGCACAGAGGAAAGGAGGAGAGGTGTGGAGGAAAGGAGGAGACAAATTTGAATGTTGGAACGCACCCTTTGTGTTGAGACTGAGTGTGTGACAGAGAAAATTGTTTTTGTGTCATTTAGTGTTTGATTCACTTTTCAAAAGTTACTGAAAGTTCTGAATAAATTTCAAAAGTAGCTAAATTTGTTGGTAGGTGCTTTTTGGAAAAAGAAAAAAAAGTTGCCAGGGTGGTCTGAAAAGTTGCTAAATCTAGCAACAAAACTGCAAAGTAGGCATCGCTGCTCTTCACTCTGACCACTCTATAACTGACAGATTTTTGTCTACCTGGTCGCAACGCACATGCTGACTTTGACGTGTTATCTAGGGGATGGAGACTTATGTTTCTATCTCAGTTCAGATAAGTTGCACATGTCAAATTGTGAACATTATAAATCCAGGTTTTAACAATGAATAGATTAAGTTCTGCTTACATGGGTAACATGTGATAACATGAATTAACATGTAATTTAAAACACGGGTGAGTTTTGGTTGCCAGTCTTGTGTGTGGGGGAAGACTGGACCAGAGTCAAGGAAACAAGCTGTGCATCAAGCAATGAAATGAAGCCAGTAAAGACACAGTGAGAGACAATCACATTGAACAAATGACATAAAATATTCATCAAATGAATTTTACATTATGATATTTTTAACTCATTACTTGAACACATAGAACACAAAAGTAATCTGTTAAATCAGTCTGAAAAATCATAATTGCAAATAGGAGTAACACAGGCTGATATGATGATGTGACAAACACATTCAATGAAAAACGTAAGGCATACATGAAATTAATTGGATATGATGACATTTTAATCTCAATTCTTATTGCTTAATCAACATGTAAAACAGTGTAAGCAATCAAAAAATTATTCCATTGTTGTTTTGTACTCTTCATATGACTTGGCTGCACCTGCAAGTACTCATGTAGGCAAACCTCAACACAGGAAAACATCAGCACAAAGTTAGTTTTGGTTTCCACTTGTTCATGTGTTACTCTTGCATACAGAGCAATGGCGGGAAACATGCACAGGAAATATGAACCCAGAATAAAAAAAACCATGAAGACTGAGATAGAGCAAAGCTGCATAGACAAAGAACACAGTGAGTTAGCTTGAGAGAAGATGGAAGAGAACATAGCAGATCAGAAGACTGATTTGTCTTTCCTAAAAAAAAAGAAGTCACTCATTGGTCTAGTCAAGAGAATCACTGTGTTAGTCCTCCTCAAGATTTTACAGGACACCATAAATCATATTTTCATCTGCTCATACAACAATTACAGGGTTATTTTGTCTGGATTTACTTTTTAGTTCCAGCTTCTGCCTTCACTTTGTTTGCTCTTTCATTGAGCCTTGGCAAAATCTTTCTGGTGCAGTTCTTCAAAGACCTCAAAGACCGCAAGTGCAGTTATGCACAACTGAAGAATTTTAAGGAACTGCTCTACCCAGCACTGTGTTGGGTTGTGATTCTCCTGATTGATGGAAAATATCTGGCCTGTGGGCTGTACAGCAAGTGCAACAGCACAATGACCACTGTGGATTTGAAGGACCCAGAGATGGTGACACATTGAAAGAACATGACACATGATACAGTAGGTATCAATATTTAACTTTTCACTGTTGTCTCATTCACAAGAGAACGGTATCCTGTTCATTATTTTTATCCTTGCTTTTCTTGATTTCATATTCTTGCCGTTTATTAGCATTTCTTTATATATTTACCAAAAATGGATACAAAACAAATGCAGTCAGATGTATACCAGGACGAGGGCAAATTTGTGCTCTTGTCAATGTCTTAAGACTTTTCTACAACAGCTTTGAAGTTTGATACTAAAATGAACAATGTACATGTACATCGTTCGTCTATTGTCCAAAAATAGTTTTTACATTTCAGTGGAAAGATGCAACAAAAATTTTAATCCAAAAAAAGAACGAAGGGATAAAGCTGAAGTGACTGCCACATTGAATGGTGACAACACTGGAGAAACCTTCACAGAGCTGAACTACAATAATCTTAAATAATTCTCTTTTGCAGGTATGGGGACTATGTGTGGTTGGTGTGTTTGTGATTGTTTATACATTTTACCTGTACTACGAGTACTGCCACAGATCATCTGAGGATCGGTATGAGAAATTGCACATGAGGAAATTGGAAAAGAAAAAAGAAGGGTTTGCAAAGAAATATGTAAAGGAATACGCAAACAGGAGAGCAGAAGAGTGTGAACGCAGACTGAAACAAGAGCAGGAGAAACTCTTTCGAGCTTCACAAGAAGGACAGTCTGCGCCAGAGAGCAGCAGTGCACAGCTAGGATGTCCTGGGTCCACTAATGTGGAACAGGATGAAGATCATTTGGAAATGGAGCCCCTCTGTTCAGCTAAACAGGAAGTACAGCCTGGACAAACCAGTGGAGCAAAACATGAAATGGTTGAATTAGATGCAAAAACTACTATGCAAATAATCAACGAAGTGTTCTCATTTCCAATTAAAAAATGATAAATCAAAGTTTCCCCCCTAAAAAAATAAAAATGTGGAGTAACTTAACTTTGAATTTCATTATTTCCAAATGAGAAACAATGTGACAAAATTGTTTTTTTATTGTAATTTTCTCGCTGACATTATTCAGTCTATTGTATATCTCTAACATTTAGCTGTTTCATTTTAGTCTTGTGCTTTTCCCTAATGCCATTTTTCCCTATTTCTATTCTGTTTGGTCAGTCTGAATCACCACAGTCAACAAATGGTCCCATAGGCTAATATGATGATGTGACAAACAAATTTCTAACATAAGTCATTGATGAAATGAATTGTATATGATGGCATTTTCACTGAAACAAGAGCAGGAGAAACTCTTTCGAGCTTCACAAGAAGGACAGTCTGCGCCAGAGAGCAGCAGTGCACAGCTAGGATGTCCTGGGTCCACTAATGTGGAACAGGATGAAGATCATTTGGAAATGGAGCCCCTCTGTTCAGCTAAACAGGAAGTACAGCCTGGACAAACCAGTGGAGCAAAACATGAAATGGTTGAATTAGATGCAAAAACTAATGTGCAAATAATGAATGAAGTATTTTCATTTACAGTTAAAAAATATGAAAAATGATTACAGTTGGTAAAAGTTATTCAGCTGCAAATTACAAATAGTCATGTTGTATCGTATAATCTGAAGCGTTACTGGTTCATAAATATTTAAATTAACAATACTTTATTGGTTTTAAAAAGTATTGTTTTGTTTATCTTTTTACATTCACAAACTACCATTTTCACCATGTTTCACAAAGAAATGAAATGTGTTGCAATTAAAAGCTTTTTACTTGTGAGATGGCCTTTCCTTAAGGCAACCTAAAAGTAACTGTAGAATTTTCATCAAAACAGAAGCCAGTACAATGTTCGTACTTAGGAGTATACTTTGTTTCTTTTTTTTGATAATTTTACAATTTTCTCAGTATTGTTCTTCCCTTCCTTTCTAATCTGTTTTTGTAATTAAAGTGCAAAAATTAAACCAAACTGAAGCTTAACTTTTACATGTTTGTGCCAGGTGGTTTGTGTCCTCTATCTTTTAATTGCCGAGTTAGTGTGCTATTCACACCCCATTTTAATTCTTTCTTCTTCTTGGAACTGATCCATGTTGTGATTCTAGCATGAGATGAGTTACTTTATTAACCCCTTTTTTTCCTGATGCTGTTTTTCTGATTTCAAACATCACTCCAGTTCACCTGAGGCTCGGTATAAGAGCATATACCTGAGAAAATTACATATGAAAAAAGAGGAGTTCACTTCTTGCATCTTGAATCTAAATCATTGAATTAGATACAAAAACTATTTCGGATATAATAAGGGTTTTTTTTCAGCTCTAATTACAAAATTAAAAGAAAAGAAGTAACTATACATTTGAGTACTTTAAGTCAATTAACCCACAACTGCACTTCCTGTTGTGTGGCTCCTCACTTCCTGTTTAGGCAGGGTACGAGAGGTCATTGTGAATGTGATGAGAAGGTCAGCTCAAGGTGAGGTTTGGTTTCCTCTTACACACGTGTTACTGAAATGTACCATGAATTTATGGCAGTGTTACAACTTATGCATCAGTCACTATGACAACAGAGAACAGAAGGATTGTTCTATCAAAATAAAGCAAGAATGATGATTGCAGTTTTGTGCAACTTGGAAGATGGATTCTGTAAGAGTTTAGAATAAAAACAACAAACATCTTAGAAAGAGTTTGAAAAATCTTAGTCTTTTTTCAACTCCATCTCTTCAGAGCATACAGAGAGGTCAACATTTATGTAATACAGGCCATGGACATACACACACTAACTAAATCCTAGAGATCTGGTGACCATACGCAATTGGAGGTTGTATAAAGGTAGAATTTGTCTGATTTTGCTTTCTTTCACAGGATTTTGATTAAAATGTGTATGAAAGTACAGGGGAAAGTGAGAATCTGTGTGGGTTTTACTGATGTCACATTTCTTTCTGACCAGAGAATGAGTATCCCCACAGAAAGTACAACTACAGCAATGAAACCAGACTACCACAACATTAGAGCAAGTGTCCCAGCTCTCATGTATTGAGTTTGAGTCTGACGCATCTCACACGTACTCACTTCCCCTCTGTACTTACACACACACACTTTAACGTGAAAATTGACACCACCAAAAGCCACTTCCATTGCTGAAGCTGTGGTGTACGTCCTCCAAAAAGGAGCCCTGTACCTGTGCCATGGGCCGGGGAAAAGGGGCTCCATGGATCGCTCTGCTGTCTCCAGTAGATTCAGCATGGTGCGGTTCTGCACCAGAGCGAAGACTGTCATCGCCTGCCTTAGAAAAGACAAATCAATCATCTTCTGCTCCGACCTCCCTCAGACTGATACTTCATGTCCTAATGTCCACCTGCATCAGAGACAGACTCCTCATAGTACCACACCCCCTGTGAGGGCTTGGTGTTTATTGTTTTACTCCATAATCTGATCGCAGAGTGAAATTACAGCACTGAAGGCTGAAACCACAACCTCAAAGTGAAGCCCCAGCGCTCACGTTTTGAGGTTGAGTCTCACGTACCGTCTCATATGGTTGCATTTCACACCTATACTTTCACACGCATTTTAAACACATCTAAATAATGTGAAAGAAAGTAACATACTTGTAAACATTAAAACAAATGTGATAATATGTTTTAACCAAATGAATTTAAACACTTTAAAATATGAATGCAGTGGAATATCTGAATATTTTTTGTCAATATTTTTTTTTGAAGTGCAGCTACAGTTCTTTGCATGTGAATACTAATTCAGTCTCTGAACCAAAATCTAAAAGAGAGGAGAGGACATGACTCTATCGAAAAGCACTGCTGAGCTCTGAACTGCCTGCTAGGAAAACTTAGCCACTCAAATGAGTGGTCATCATGTCCACAATTGGAGTTTGGTAAAAGTTTTGGAGAAGAATTTTCAGACCATACATCACTCACATACCTCTATCCGTCCAATCCTGTTGTCTACTCAGGTATTAAATTGCCATGTACCTTCTCTCCCATCATGCTCTCTGCTTCTGGCATCCCTCCCCTCCCCATCTCCACCTTCATGTTTACTTCCTCTCTTCTGTATTTCTCCTTCTCTTCTAGTGGTCCAGTGGAGGTTCACCTCACCCAAAATAGCGGTTTCAAACCCAAAGATCACATGACTGTACTGTTATACAACTTGCCACATCCAATAAATTCCCTCCAGATGTGTTCAATGTTGTCTGAAAGTTTATTCTACTGAATTTCTCATAAAGAAGAGATAAAAGCCCATTTGAGTCATCCTGAAATGTTTTAGCTGTAAGCTATATCATGAAATTGGTAAAGTGTGGTGCATAATTAGTCCAATGATTCAGATGCCAAAGTATGAGTAACAGGAGAAAAACAAAACAATACCATTTCATTGATACAGAGGGTTCCATGTATTTGTGTAGTTATATTAAAACAGATACATACATTAGTACAGTTACATACAAGGCGGGTTAATTACACTGCAGAGATTCTCTAAAGATCCATGATTATTCTGTGCATATGATATTATAAGAATTAAAACATACAATACACTAACATGGAAAAGTAAAACATCAAGCTGAGTTTTTACCTAGTAGACTCAATAGCATAAGAAAGGTAGGACAGAAAAAGACAGATGAAATAATACAAATTACCAATAAAATCACCAAACCAAACAAGGCATCCTCTGAAATATGAGAGTTAAAAGTTTTCTGTCTTCTCTGATGCGATACAGTTATGAAAACAGCCAAATTTAAAGTTACTTTCTCCTCTTTTTTAAAAAACTATTTTTAAATTTTCAATTTCATCTCTTCATCTACTATTTGTGAATAGTCATTTTCTAAATGAATAAGTTGAACTGCGGAAGGAATGGGTGGCTTCATTTCTGCAGCTTCTTCATGCTGTTTTATGCTGGGCAGGAGGTCTTGCTATGCGACTGCGTCCTCTGCTGCAGGCTGTCCTCTATGTTGGGCGGAGGGGAGTTTCTCTTTCGGTTCACACTCTTCAGCTCTCTTGTTTGCATACATCTTTGCACATTTATCTTTGCACATATCTTTGCACATATTTTTGCACATTTATCTTTGCACATATCTTTGCACATATTTTTGCACATTTATCTTTGCACATTTATCTTTGCACATTTATCTTTGCACATATTTTTGCACATTTATCTTTGCACATTTATCTTGCATGCCAATGAAGGCCTCTACTGGTAATGGAGGGGTCAGGGGTCAAGCACCCAGCCTCAGGGCTCCTAGGCAGGTTTTTCACCCAGTGAGCCCCTGATTTATTTTTTTCTGTTTAGTACAAAGACTTCATTAACTATTCCTATTACAGTTGCCGGAGGTAATGGTTTCAGGTTTTCAGGTTTTGCGCTGCTTGCTGATTCAAGTTTTACTCCTGGACTAATTGAATCCAGTTCCATGACTTCTTCATGCCGTTCCACAGTCTCAGGATTTTTATTGCCCTTGCGTTTCTCGTCCAGCTTGGTTTTACACTCTTTAACTTTCTCTTCTATGAGTGTCTCTGCATATTCCCTTGGGAACTGTTCTTTTTTCTTCTCCAGCTTTTCCTTCAACATGTCATTGTACTGAGCCTCAGGTGAACTGCAGCAGTGCTCGTGGCACAGGTATAAGGGGTAGGCCAGTATCACAAACAAACCCAGAACTGCAAATCCACATACCTGCAAAACACCGTCATTTATGTGAGCTTATTAAATGAGATCAGAGCACAGACTGCTTTATCATTTCTGTTGAGGTTCTTAGACGATAATCCATGAATACAATGGTGAAATTAAAATGACTTTAAAAAAGTCCAAGCTTTGTTGTTTTTTGAGAAGTTGTTTTATGATTCATATAACTTCTTCACTATGTTTTTTTTTCTTATTGAAAAATTGTTTTTGGAAATTAGGCAAACAGAAATGTAATATTGTGCATCTTAGCATTACATTTGCAAGCTGCTGTATGAAAAGTGTGTGGAGAAATTGATTATTGCACACATTTATCCTGGTTCTGCTATCTACCAAGTTGCATTTGTGTTGAGTTTGGAATTAGTTTTAAATACAGGATTGGATTCAGTCTCCACCAGAAATATATAAATAAATAAATACGTTTTTATGAGAAGTTCACAACCAATAAGCTAATAAAAATATAAAATCATGGATACATACTTTGGACATCGTTATGTCCTCCAGCACCTCGGGGTCCTTCATATCCGCATGGGTCATTGTGCTGTTACACTTCCTGTACCAGCCACAGGCCACGTACTTCCCATCGATCAGGAGAATCACCAGCCAGCACACAGGTGGGTACAGAATCATCCCAGTGATCTTCAAGCTGGAGAGGCTGCAGATATATTTGCGTTTCTTTGATTTGGTACAATACTTCACCAGCAGGGTGCTGACCTCGTTCAAGAACAGGGAAAACACGATGAAGGCGATCGCTGGAACTATGAAGAACAGGCAGAGGAAGAGAAACCTGTACTTGTTGCATGGACAGGTGAAATGAGGTTCCATCAGGTGCTCTGTGACCTGCAGCAGAATAATCACACTGATGCCCTGCACCAGAGAGATAACTGATTTTGCCTCCTTTAGGAAAGAGCAGTCAATCATGTTTGTTTTTTCTGTGTTCGCTCAACCTGATGCACTGTGTCTGTTTGCTGTCCGCCAGCTCAGGGGCCAGTGTGCAGAGTGGAGAGAAAGAAAGACAGAAAGACACAGATGTACAGAAGCTGAATACCACATAATTCTCTGTGTGTGAGTTACATGCTAAACATGCAAAGCCACATCCTGTCAAAAACTGTCAGTTTTTGAACTCAGTCTAAAACTGAGTGTGGTTTTAACTTCATCTAAAGAAGATACAAAATTATGAAGAAAAACTGCCATTATATAATATTTTATCATTATTTTTATTATTATTTTTATCATTATTATTATTATCATTATAGCAGATATATTGTGAAAATAATGAACAGATTCAGCAATATTTCTGCACTTGTATATTTAGACCCAGATCCAGGTATCCTGGGTGTCATAATGGTATTTTACTGCTGAACACATTTGTGCTGTATCTGTTACTCTTTGTTTTTATCACCATATGTTTGAAGTACCTCCTGTTGTGTAGCTCCCCTTTTATTTCTAATTCGTTAATTGTATATACCCATCCCCTTGTGTTCAGTTCAGTCCAGTTTTATTCATATAGCTGTCACAAAGCAGCTTTACAACTGATCCCAGGCCTGAAACCCCCTCAGAGCGAGCCAAGCAACAGTGGCAAGGAGAAACTCCCTGACAAACAGGAAAAAACTGTGAGCAGAACCAGAATCAGAGGGGGAGCCCATCTGCTTCTGGCTGGCACTGGGCGGGCAAAGAGTTTCATTTTGTGTGCATTGTGGGGGTGGGCACATGGGTACTTCATGCCCTGCTGGCACTGGTGAGTAAACATGGCTAACGGGCCTGCCCCTCAGTCTCCTCTCTGAGCCCCCTACTGCCTCAATATGCTGCTGTTTACATATATTAGCCCAAAGACAGTGTTAAAAGTAGTACCTCAGAGTCTTTAGACTTCACTCCAGCATTCCTTCTGTTCTCACTGCCCACAGTCAGACTCCAATGAACATTATTTCTACTTTAGTTTCACTTTCACTACAGAGAAAGTGGTGGTGTGTGGGAACATAACTGCTAACTGGCGCCCTCTTGTGGGCCCTTGTGAATAGGCATCTGTGCATGTAATGATACGGAGGTTCAAACCCTGGATAAGAAGTGAGAAAATGTTTTTTTGCTGGTTTCCATTGGATAGCCGCTCAAACCTAAAATGCTGCATTAAAGCAACCATTTATTAAGTGACCCTAAAATTTGACTTGTGTCGTCAGTGCATGACAGTTTGTGTGACTCCCTGCACAATAACTGCCAGCAGCAGTATTTGTACTTTGATTCCACATTTTCCGTCTACATATTTAGATTATAGTGTGTGTGTGTGCGTGTGTGTGTGTGTGTGCGTGTGTTTGTGTGTGTGTGTGTGTGTGTGTGTGTGTGTGTGTGTGTGCCTGGCTAAACAAAAAATGAATGCCTGGTCAGATGGACAAGACAGATTATAATAAAGTGTATTGTTGTAATTACCATGATAATTATTCTCTTGTTTCACTAAGTTCTCTAATGTATATCATTATGTTGTGGTAGTTATCTATCTTCATATGGAACCGATCTGCTAACACTAGCACTTTACCTCAGGAAAATAAAATTCCGAAGGGAAGGACTCTGTAATGGAACAGCCCATGCATAGTCAGTCTGTAGAGAAATGTGTCTCATCTCAGGCAGAGACAGTGAGAGGTGATGCTCTAAACCAGTCTGATGACTGTTATTTATTAGACTGTCATTAGAAAAGAATAATCAACCATCCTCGTTATGAATTGTCTTCAGCAGATCCACAGAGTACTGTCCTAATGTCCATCTGCTGACTTAGAGCCAGTCAGCAGAAACATACTCCTTACAGTACATCCTCAGTGTGTGCTAGGTATTCATGTCCCATCATTTTTATCCACTGAGTGAACTGAAAGAACTGAAGACCAAACCAGACTAAGCCACAACGTTGAGTCAGCACTCCCAGTTCTCAAATATTAAGCCTCACCTCCAGCAGTCACATCCTGTTTAACGTTCTGTCTTCTGTGGTTTCACTTTCTCTTCTGGCGAGAGATTGATTAATGAAATCAAATAACAAACATTCTTCATCCTCTTTTTTCTTTTCCTCCCTCTTCTTCTTCCTCCTCTTTCTTCCTCTTCCTCCTTCTCTCCCTCTTCTTCATCAGTATGCAAAATTATTTCTCGCTTGCTTTTCCCTAATGCTGCATTTCCCCTTTAATCAGCCTGAATAATCTTCACAACCACAGATGGTAACATAGGCTAATACAATGAAGTAACCACCACATCAAATGAGTGACATAAATCATTCATCAAATACTGTAGACATAATGACATTTTCAGCTCATTACTTTGTTCTTATTCAACATATTAAGCAGAATTGGCATCAGTAATCTTTTCATTATTCTATTGCTTAAACCAACACTGCATAACAATCAAACAGGAGACATGTGGTTTTGTATACTGCAAATGATATGGTTGCACATCCAAGTTCTCTTGCAGGCAAATCAAAAACTGCCATATAAGGAGACAAAGGTGAACACAAGGTTAGCTGTGGTTTCCAGTGAACTGTTCCACTGATATGTATGTGCTGCTGAATTGTGTTTATGGTGGTGTTACAGCTCGGTCTCACTCTCATAATATGACTGCGCACACAGGAAATGGTAACTCAGCTTGAAAAAAAATGGTTATGTTTGTGTGGAGCATAACTCACACCCACAGAATTATATCAGTCTTTATCTTCTCTCCATCTGCGGCTTTCTTTTTCTCTGTCCATCTGTCAGAATGTACAGAAAAACAGGCCCATCTCCCCGTGTCTTTGTTTTTGTTAGCTTATTTTGTGAACTACAGAAATTGTTTGGAAAAGCATGACTGCATGTGTTCCATGATACAGGGATTCTCCAGGTACATTAATTTGTGTGTGTTTTTTTCAGAGATGTTCTTTATTAATTGGATTCCTTAATTGGAGCTTATAATTACACATACTTTTTAATAAAACAAATATTCGAAATTAAAAGTAAGAGTTAAATTTTTTTTAAGACTTAAATTTTATTTAAGACAAAAACAATCAATACATGTCATCGACACTGATAGAATTGCATTATATTGTTAACTGTATGTTTTACATATTTTGATTATTTAGTAATGGTGTGGAGTGATTGGAGAAACTGCTTACAAAATTATGATTCTCAATATTATAATCTACCATCATTCATACCTTCAATAATTATTTGAACAAATACCCAAGCATGTACAAGAAAAATGTTATGGTAAATACAGTTGTAATCTCTTTTTCTGTTAAGTACTTACTAAAAAATATTAAGATAAACATGAAAAGAAAATGAGTAAGAAAAATTAAGAGGAAAAAAAAGGAAGAGAAAATCTAAGAAAATATAATCAGAAGAATGAAAAAATTTGAAAATAATTCTGTTTTCTCTGAAAAAATCAAATTGTAAAAGACCTGTAAAATTTTATGAATACATTTAAGTTTGTTACATTACATTACTGTCATTTAGCTGACACTTTTATCCAAAGCAACTTACAATTGATTAGACTAACCAAGGGCCCCTGGGAGCAATGTGGGGTTAAGGGCCTTGCTCAGGGGCCCAACAGCAATGGTGTTCTTACTGTGACTGGACTGGGGCTTGAACCGCCAACCTCAGGGATCCCAGTCATGTACCTTAGCCACTAGGCTATAGGCTGCCCCTGTTTGTCTTCTCTAAAGAGAGTCCCTTGCAAGTTACAAGCATCTATATCTAAATTAATCAATTACTTATTTTTTTAACATTGTGAAACTCACAATGGGTAGGGGGGACTGCAGGTTTAACAACAAAGACAAAAAATGAAAAAATATTTTATTCATACAAAAAAATCATTAAAAAATTAGGTGAAGAAGAATGTATGGTCAATTGTGATAAAAAGCTGCACAGAATACAGCAGAAAACATTTCAAAAGATAAAACACCTCATTATTGACAAATAATAAATACATGGGTTTGGTTTAATACAACACAAAGCATACAGGCTAGGGCTGCAACTAAAATGTTTAAAGGTCTACAAAACCATGTAAAGCAGAAAACTGACTTTCTCTCGCAGTATACTTGTATTTATTTGCTACATACCTATTACCTTTTTTTGTAATTCAAAACAAATAAAAAGCATGCAATATTGCCTGAAAGTAAGTTCAGATCTTACTACAAGTGACCCTTTGAGGATACTTGGCAGCTTAGCACCAAACAAACCCAAACCAACAAACTGAGTCAGTTTAGTCTGTAATCATGGTGGATGCATTAACACATACAGATGCATTTGTCTCTTAACAGTGGACACGTAGCAGGGTACAGCTAAGACATTATTTCATCACATTTAATCAAAAGTTATATTTCATCAAAGTTATGCTTTAGGTTTGCACTTATCTTCCTTCCATGGGAACAGAACAGGTTCAGTTGATTGTGGGAATTTACTCAGTGCTACATGAAATGAAAGTTTCATGTAGCAGTGCAGTCAGAATCTGGGTTCTACAGAAAAGCAATATTTTACATGTTGCATCTTACGTGGTCTAAAATGTGTTCCTCGTTCATTTTACTCTTCTTGCCATTCATGGTTTCTTAATAGAGGTATACTTTCAGAACTAGATCTGAATTTTGTAAACAAATATATTATGTGTGGTATGTTGAATGAAAGGAGTTTTTTTCTTGCAGCTCCAGAATCTCCTCCATGTGCTGCACCGAGCCGCTTGCACTTCTGGGACAGGTGTAACACTACCACTATCACTGCATACAAAAAGACGAATGCAAGGACTAAACCCAACCCAATTACCTGCAAAAGACAGTGATTGAAGTTATTTTAAATTTTGAAATGTCTTTCTGTCTTTGGATTTTTTAGTGCTTGCTACTTGTTTTATCATTATAGGTTTTTGGTTTTGAACAAACTGTTTATTGTTATTTTATTAATATTGCACAAACAAATATAGAATTGATCAGAAATTAATAATTTTTCCTGTTTCTAGAATTCATATTCAATTAACATGCAGGGTCTTCAAGTCAATGTGTTCTTCTGACAGTATCAATCATTTCAAAATTATGATAATTTAGGTAAAACATCACAGTATATTCTGAAGGCAGTGAAACAGCTGATGCTGTACATACCGTGGACCACGTCTTGTTCGTCATCATTTCTGAATCCTGGTTATCTGCAACAACCATTGTGCTGTTGCACTTTGTGTACAATCCGCAGGCCAGATACTTCCCATCAACGATGAGAATCAGAAACCAGCACAAAAAAGTATATAGTGGCATTCCACACAGGTCTCGACATAAATTTCTGTCATGTGCCTCTGTATACTCTTTAGCATCATTGTTTGCCTCACTCTGTGTACTCTCACCCGCTTTAGCACCATTGTTCCCCTCACTCTGTGTACTCTCACCCGCTTTTGCATCATTGTTCCCCTCACTCTTTGTACTCTTATTCTCTGTATTGTGGCGCCGCAGGTGAAATGCAAAAGCTGCGAAGACAAATGCCGGACCAAAGAAGAACAGCCAGACAAACGGAACCCTGTACTTATTGCACGGGCAGGTAAAAAGATGCTCCATCAAGAGCTCTGTAATCTGGAGCACAAAGTACACGGTTATGGTCTGGGCCAGACCAACACTCTTTATCCCCTTTTTCAACAAAGATAAATCCATCTTCTTAATCTTCTCAACTTGCTGTGATCTTTGTCAAGCACTGTGTCTCAGGTGTGTACTCAGCCTGACTCAGCCCAGTATCATAATCTTCAGAGTTTTTCATCCTCTTTAAATGTCCTGCACGTTTCCCACAGGCAGTGATGCTGTCAGAATGAAAAGAGTACAACCATAAAAATACACTACATTTCAGTAATACACACACAGCTACAGACCACAGTCATCCTTGTGTTGACCTGCTCTGCCTCCTTATAAGGTCAGCTTTAATTAGCCTACGTGAGGACCAGCAAGTGCAGCAGTGCAGACATGTCCTCTACAGATCATAAAAATACATGTGTTAATGTGGTGATTGTAGTGCAGTTCTTGTTTAAGAAACAGAATAATGAAGACATTACTTTACACTGACACTGCTTAATGTGTGTCAGTGTAAAAAATACAATGTATTTATTTATCGTGTTTTTCATTTTCATGAAGTCATGAAGATTATTAAGACTGATTAAAGGGGAAGAGAAGCATTAAGGAAAAACAAGCAAGGAAGAAAGATACTCCTTCACCTAAAGGGGAAGGTAAAGATCTGAATCTGTGAAGAAGAAGAAGAGATACAGCTATAAGACCATAGAAATCTTTCATGAGGGTCATAACAGGAATGGATGTGAGAATTAAAATAGCACAACCATCCTTCCTCAGGTGGCATTCCCAGTCCCAGGCCATATCCCAGTGTCAATCAGATGTTGGAAAGTGGCTGGAGCACCATGTAGGCCGAAAGGAAGGACTCTGTAATGGTACAGCCCATGTGTAGTCAGTCTGTAGAGGAATGTGTCTCATCCCTGGCAGAGACAGTGAGAGGGACATGCATGTAGCCCTGAGTCATATGAAGGGTGATTACACTCCAGGCACCACCACGGCCCATCCTGAGGCACTAGAATAAGCTTTCATCTCTGAGAGCTCTGTCACCTGATGGAAGTCCTTACAGAAGCATAGGGAGTGTTACAACCCAAGACCCAAGGACAGGAAACTCTTGGTAACCCCATGTTGGTCTAGGGGATATGGCAATTACCCAGCCTGAGCTTTGGTTGTAACCTAAACTAATGTGTGCTTTAACGTGGACGTCCGTATGAATGAATCTAATGTTGAGAATGTAGCACTGAGGGAACAAGATGCACTTACCTCCACCTGGGCAAACACCGGGCCCATTCCTTGGGGTGACGGCAGAGTCGGCCAGCCCTCGTTCATTGTTGTCGTTCAGATTTTTATTAAAATGTGCTAGTTAGTTTAGACGCTATTTTATTACTGTGATTCAAGTGATACCTGCCCACCCCCAGTGCATGAGGTGTGGAAATGGAAGTGTGGTGTCTACGCTAAAGTGCGTCCCTATCCATAATAGGAGCCTTATTTGAGCACCAGAATGATGGGGCAATTCATGTCCCATCATTTTTATCCACGGAGTGAACCGAAAGAACTGAAGACCAATCCAGACTAAGCTACAACATTGAGTCAGCACTCCCAGTTCTCAAATATTAAGCTTCATTCCCACACACATCATTTCATGTCCTTACATGGCCTCACTCCACACCTGTACCTTTACATACATATTTTAATCTAAATCTTGTGAAAGAAAATAACTCTGAACTCATGGTGTTTGTTTATTTATTTACTTTGTAAATTTATTTACAAAATCCTGAATGTGTGTCATTGCCACTTACTTACTTATGTTTACCAAATGTCCAGGACTGTATAATATATCATGATTATTATTCACCCACCAGCCCCCCACACATACATATAGCCATGTAAAACACACACACTCTGATATGCATAAGCGAGCAAGTTCATATTATTATGTTATTTATATAATGTTACATTCAATAAAAGCTGAGAATTCCCCTCCATTTGTTGCTTGACAGTGCATGCTAAAGGTGCAAGACTTCCAAAGTAACTAATTCCTAATCTACAGTTATTTTCTCCATTTGATAATTAATTAATCAATGAAAATGGAAATGAGAAACCTTCATTAATTTTTTGCACCACATCTTTTGGATTTATTTAATCAGTTTCAGGTATTGCTTCAGCTGTGTCAAACCTGAGTGAATCCATATCCACAGCTTCATTATTCTGTTCCTGTTCCTCAGGAGGTCCCTGCTATGCGGCTGTGTTCTCTGCTGCAGACTGTCCTCCATTTTGGGCTCAAGGGAGTTTATCTTTCAGTCTGCGTTCACATTCCTCAGCTCTCTTGTTTGAGCAGGCCTTTGCATATTTCTTTATTTGTCTTTTCTCTTTTCCAATTTCCTCTTGTACATGTCCTCGAACTGAGATCACAGTGAAAGGTTTGAAATGAATATATACTTTAGACACAGGTGTGTTCTCCACCATCTCTGGGTCCTTCATGTCATCACAAAAAAAAAAGTGTCAGAGAAATTGATTATAGCACAAATTAGTCCAGGATTCAGAATTCATTTGTTTTGAGTTTGTTTTGGACAAGTTTTGAATTTGAAACAAATTGTTTTGTGTCAACTAATCCATTATTTGTAAAAATTGAAGAGAAAGAGAGCTATTTTCATGTAAATGTGTCAAATGTATTAGAAAATGTGGGAAAAAGCTAAACATTAAATTCTATTCCCATTTCCATTATGCAAAAGAGCTTAAGAGGTATCCATATGGTTTTCATATGAAATTTATGTTATATAGTATTGTGCATGCTCATATTCTTATGGTCTTGTTCCACTTTATTTGACAGTTACAGTAGAGAGACAGACAGGAAATGCAGGACAGAGAGGGGAGTGCATGCAGCAAAGAGCCAAGGCCAATTCAAGCCTTATGTGGTAAGTGCTCTACCGGTTGAGCTAATGGGGTGCCCAGAAAAACGACTGTAACTTTGATGTAAATTAATTCCCACAATTACCAAAAGAAGAATTATTACTAATGCCTAAATAGCAGATGCATTGTTGAAATGCAAAATGAGTTTATGTGGCAAGGGGAACAGTGTCAATATTTCTGACAACACATAACAAAAGTTATTTAGCAAGCCTTTCAAATTCAGCTTGATCCCTCCTTGGCAGTTGAGCAGCAAGTGGAAGAAAATCTACAGCTTTCACTAAATATTAAAGGAAAAAGATTATCAGGAGATAACAAAAATAAGCACAGATATGCATAACCAGATTTGAATGCATATACAGATCAGTTCTTAAGGTTGTGGCTTAGTCCGGTTTTACTCTTTCACTTGACTTGGTGGTCAGAAAAATAAGATTATGCACAGACATAAAAACAGAGGCTATGATACTATAATGAGTTATTGAAGTGGCCATTGTAGAATATGTTTTAAGCCTGTACGTGTTGGGATATTTTGCCCTTCTCCGTGGAACCAAATGCAGGACAATGAAGAACACGCTGACGACTTCTCTTAAGAGAATGTTGATTTATTACAATGCGCAAGGGAGAGACAAACTCAGAACATTCGGGCTGCCTGTGCCGAGAGAATCTCTAAAGAATCAGGTTGTGTGGTGTGTTGATATACAGTTCATGGTCATACATATCAAAGGACTGAGATAAGGGGCAGGCCAGAGACAAATGGACTTGTCCCTCCATGGGAACCCTGGCAGAGCCCTTAGCAGGGGCATGCTGTGGAGACAGGATACCCTACAGAAATGCAAATGTTTGGTTGATGACTGGAGCTGGCTAGACCAAAGGTGTCATGAGGTGGAGGTGTCACAAAGTACAAATACAGAATACAACACAGTTCTGTCACCTACAGGAAGCCTTAAATAATATAATAAAAACCTGGAACCTATCACCTGACATTAAAATGAATGTGAAAGTACAGGTGTATAATGACGACATGTGAGATGGATGATGTGCGTGAGACTCAGCCTGCCTCCAGCCTGATTTTAGGTCGTGGCTTATTCTGGTTTTGGTTCTTTCAGTTCACTCTCTGGCTGCTCACTGACACAGGGAGCTGTTGTATTTTAGCACCATACGGATGGTGTAGACCTGAGCACCTCTATCAGCTGTAGGAATAGTATCCTGATTGTTAGTGACTACACCCCTATTACAATCCTGCTCATTAGTATCTACACCCTAATTTGCTGACGGGGTCGTATCCTGCTCATTTGTGCCTACAACCCAATAGTCTGTTTGGGCAGCACCCAGATCAATAGTGCCTACACCAGGGGTGTCAAACTCCAGTCCTGGAGGGCCACAGTATCTGCGGGTTTTTGTTCTTTCCTTTCGATTGGCAGCCATTTTAGGCCTTGGAAACCAGGTGTGTGGACTCTTTAGCCAACCAGTGATTTTAATTAATCAATTAAGTGCTAAAACACACCAAAAACCAGCTACCACTGCGGCCCTCCAGGACTGCAGTTTGACACCCCAGGCCTACACCCCTATTAACTATAGGGTCAGTATCCCAGTTACTAGTGACAACACTCCTTCAGTAGAATCAACATTGTTGATGCTCTAAACCAGTCTTGTGACAATGTCATTGCTTGCTTTGAAAGACAGATCAACCATCTTCTTTTCTGTTTTCTTTCGCAGGTCCACAGAATCCTGTCCTGATTTCCATCTGCTGGTTGAGAGCGATCCAGCACAAACAAACTCCTTATATCTCCACATCCTCTGATTGGGTTTGGGGTTTATGATTCCACAGCACAATCTTATTTTTCTGAACTGAGGAATAGTATTCTTGCAGATAGCATCACTGAAAGAGTGAAACGTTCAATTTTCCTGCACTCTTCTGCCTGCTGCTTGACAGCCACAGAAAGGAAAAGCTAAATGCCCCACAAATTTTTCCCCACTTATGCGCTTTTGCAGTGGTGATCTCGGGAATCGTTGTGGAGAGGGATTTCAAAGGATTAAACAGCGAATCAGATATGGGGATTATTTTGGTGTAAAGAGCCGGTTTGGGATGGAATTTGACCAGGACACTGAGTTTGAGACGACAACTTCAGGCAGAGCACACAACTAGAAGGAAGTGTACAAAAGGAAGTACAAAAAAACAGTACACCCTTGTAATTTTGTTTTCATTATCTTCATAAGATCTTTATTCAAATCACAACACTTATCAATAATGTCATTAACATCCATATAATCACATTTCATTGATCTGAGTACACTGTTATGTTGGTATTATTATATTAAGGCAAGGCACGGCTAATTTATTTTAAAAGCACATTTAAAAACAACACAGAGTTGACCAAAGTGCTGTACATAAAAGTACATAAAAGACTGAATAATGAAAGAAATAAAAATACTGACAACGTACCATTTATCAAAAAGGCCATCAAATCAAATGACATATCCTCTGAAGTATAAAAGTTTTACCAGTTTTCTATCTTCTTTGAGATGACATGAAACATGCTGGAGATTGTAGTCTATGTATGTGCAACACAATAGACAATACCATTAAAACAAATAAAAGTATTGCTTGTTTATGAATTTTAATGATCAAATAAAGCATAACATTTCTTGATACACCCTGAATATTTGTAATTTGCAGCTGAGTAACTGTAACAATGAACTGAGTAAATATTCACATAGACCTCATTTACCCTGCTTGAAGAAGGGAAATGAGGAAACACACAACAGGAAGTGCGGTGCCATCGACAGGAAGGGGGATGGGGTGTCAGTTTTGCATTGCTTCTCAAATTTAATTGACAGAAAAGAATCAAATTTAAATGTTTGAATTAGTTATTTTTTTCCATTTGTTTTGTCTTTTTTCATTGTAAGTGAAAAACTTTCATTTATTATTTGCACAACATTTTTTGCATCTAATTCATCAGTTTCAGGTTTTGTGCTGTTTGCTAGTTCAGATTGTGCTTTAGACTTGAATGTCTCCATTTCTATAGCTTTTTCACACCGTGTCTGTTCCTCAGTCCCATGACGTCCTTGCTGTGCGACTGCATTCTCTGCTGCAGGCTGTCCTCCATGTTGGGCTGAGGGGAGTTTCTCTTTCAGTCTGCGGTCACACTCTTCAGCTTGCTTGTTTGCACGTGCCGTTGCATATTCCAATGTGTATGTCTCCTTTCTGCTTTCCAATTTCTCCTTGCACATCTCCTCAAACCGATCCTCAGGTGATCTACAGCGATGCTCGTAGCACAGGTATAAGGGGTAAACCAGCATCAAAAGCAAAGCAAGAACGCCAAATCCACATACCTACAAATGACAATTATTTATGTGACATTATTAAATAAGGTCACAACAGAGTCTGTTTTATCATTTCTGAGGTGGTTCCTCACTGACTTATCATCTATGAATTTAATGGTTAATTCAACCTTACCTTTTTTCCTTTTTTAAAAATGTTTTTGGAAATAGACAAACAGAAATGTAATGCTGTGCATCCAAGCTGTTGTCGAAAAAGTCCATGGAGAAATGTATTATTGCACAAATATGTCTTTGTTCTGTTATCAGCCAAGATGCATTTGTTTTGAGATTTTTATGAACACAAGATTTGAATTTGCTTGGAACTCAAGTTTTGAATTTGTGTACCGCATAGATAAACAACTTGTTTTTGTAAGAAGTTCACAACCAGGTTAAAAAAGTCCACAGCTAACAAGTTAATGAAAACCAAAATTAAATTAAATGATCATGGTAAAAATATCTTGTGAGTGAGACCACAGAGGAAGGTTTGACATGGATACATACTTTTGACATCGTTATGTCCTCCAGCACCTCGGGGTCCTTCATGTCCGCATGGGTCATTGTGCTGTTACACTTCCTGTACCAGCCACAGGCCACGTACTTCCCATCGATCAGGAGAATCACCAGCCAGCACAAAGGTGGGTACAGAATCATCCCAGTGATCTTCAGGCTGGAAAGGCTACAGCATTGACAGCATTTGCAGCAGAAATCTTTGCATTTCTGTGAACCAGTGCAGATCTTCACCAGGAAGATGCTGGCCTTCTGCAAGAACAAAGCAAACACAATGAAGGCGATCGCTGGAACCAAGAAGAACAGGCAGAGGAAAGGAACCCTGAACTTGTTGCATGGACAGGTGAAAAGAGGCTCCATCAAGTGCTCTGTGACCTGGAGCAGAATAAACACAGTGACGCTTTGCGCCAGAGTGAAAACTGATTTTGCCTCCTTTAGGAAAGAAAGATCAACCATCTTCCTCTGTTCTGTATTGCCTCAAGCTGATGCACCGTGTCTGATTGCTGTCCACCAGCTGGGCGGCAGTGAGCTGAATGGAAAAGGTTCCGTGAACTAATATTCCCACGGATAGCATCGCTGTTGAGTGAAACCAGACTTGATTCTCACTCACACGTCATCTCTCACCAGCTACACCTGTACTTTCACACGCATTTTAATGTGAAGCTTTAATGAGGAGGAAATACTGCAATGAAAACTGCATTAACTCCATACAGTACCACATCCTCCTTATGAGTTTAGTTTTTATGATTTCATCAGTAATCTCATAATTCCTGGCCACAGAGGGAAGTGAAAGGATTAAAGAGTGAAACCCCATGAAACCGCAACCATACACAAGGGGTCCCACCTCTCACAAAGTGAACTACAGTCTCATGGACATCTATATTGTTCCTATACTTTGCCTTAATTCAATAAAACAAAAAACATGATTAAGGCAACAGCCGGAACTGAAAGTAAATCCAGATAAAAGAAAACCTGTACTCTGCGCACAGGCAGGTGAAAAGAGGTTCCATCACGTGCTGTAAGGTTTGGAGCAGGACCACCACAGTGATGTTCTTGATCTGATCAATGGCCTTTTCTTTTAGGAAAGACTAGTCCATCTTCATTTGTTCTATAGTCCTTCCAAGCTGATTCACTGCATGGCTTGTGTCTGTTTGTCATCTGATAGCTCCCTTTTGTCACATACCACATATGATCAGAAGGAGAGCATCTAAACAGTAAAAATCATCATAAAAATAAACCCAAAAATACCAGGAAACAAGAATTCATATAGAGTCTCGCACGCCTTCTGCCATTTCACACCATGCCTGTCCTTTCACATGCATTTCAGTCTAGAAATCATCAAGAAAACATCAACCAAAGTCCTGAATATGCACAGTTTCAGTCTGCTCGTGGTCACCAAACATGCATGCATCTGAATACACATGCAAGTTTGCTTATACATGCGCTTTTATATACATGACCAACCAAATATAACTTGGGACTGGAAAGCAATAAAGAAATGTTTAATTTCAAGTCAACTTGTCAAGTAACAAATGAAGACTTGGAGGTGATAGAGACTCCTACCACTAGAGGGAGATAGAGCTCTGCAGTTTGGAAACATAACAGCTTTGTTACCAAAGAATGTTGTCTTGCTGGTAGTGATTATATTGAGTTATATGTGGAAATAATGATGTCTATGGAAATGATAATTATAAAAACATCAGTAAAATTCCAGCTCTGATCGTTACCTGAAGGAGAAGGACATGTTTGTGAGTGCAGTGGGTCATGCACTGTGTAGGATTACCTATGAAACACTGAACATTAAGCTTTGAATATATTCCAATGTAAAACTAATGCATAATGCATTGAATTGTGTACGCAGGTCTCTATGAGCCTGGGTGCTAGAATTGCTATTGACAACTGAACAAATACTAAAGTTTCTTTTTTGATAACAATCTTTTATGATTAAGTATAGAGCCAACATGTTCATAAAAAATTAAACAAGAATGAAGCAATGTTACATGTGTAACACAGCTGTGAATCATATTTACATGATTTTCCAATGTGAATAAGTAAGTTTTACTTAATTATTTACTGAGAAGCCCAAGACAGTGAGCTGTGGGGAAGGATTTTTATCAAAAGGGCAAATTTAATGGTGCTGTCATTTATATGAGGAAAAACATAAACATATCACTTTTTGATTTGTTTTTGAAATTCAGAGAGGCAGAAGAATTATGGATACATCATGTATATGTATGTGGTCAGTTCTAAAACATTATCAGGTATGTAGTAAACTGGAATACCTGAAACAAACACAATTTGCCAATGCAACTGAGCTAGAACAGTTCGGGAATTGCAGCAGAAGATACAGTCTGAGTGTGTCATGAAAATTCTATGGATATATATATATATATATATATATATATATGATGTGCATAGATGTTATATTATCATCCAGGGTGATATATGCTGCAGCAGGTGCAAATAGCCTTTGGGTCCACCCTGGATGGTAATATAACATCTGTGTCCATATTTCCTAACATATGCTTTAAATATGGAATATGGGAGGAGAAGGAGGAGGAGGATGAGGATCAGGACATGGGGGAGGACGAGGAGGAGGAAGAGGCAGATCAGGACACGGGAGGAGGAGGAGGAGGAGGACACGGGGAAGGAGAAAGAGGAGGAGGAGGAGGATCAGGACACGGGGGAGGAAATTTAACAAAATATGGAGCTGTGGATGAAAGATATGAAAGCAATTGAACAAACTTTGGGGGATGTCAAAGAAAAGGTCTATTCAAGTAACCAGAAAACACTACTCCTAGGTCCAACAGGAAAATAGCTGCCTTGTTCAAATATGTTCAAATAGATAGAATTATGAATATGCAAGATGTATGCACAATACAGTATGTTACAATACCCAAAGGACATTGTAAAATATACAAGCGAATACTATCTACATTCACTTTGCATAATTTCCATAATTTTTCCTGTATTTGCAACAAAATCCCCAAATTTTTAGATGCAGTCCTCCTCAATGTGCGGAAACAGTGCAGGGATTTTCTTGTTGGATAAGATTTTTTTATTATTCTATTTTTATCATTTTTATTTATACAATCTTAAATGATCTGTGTCTTCTCTCATGAGAGTCTTGGAACATATTTCTTTTTTATGAATAAAATGGATAAAACACAAGAAAAGTTAAAGAATGTGCAAACAAGAGAGCCGAAGAGATGAAAATCAGACTGGAAGTGAAGTAACTCCTTTCAGCCTTGCAGTTACACTTGTTTACTTCTCATCATTCTCAGTGACTTCAGTTTGCCTGACTGAGGCATGTTTATATAGAGTGATATAAAACTAGGTATATGTGTTAAAATTAATAATAATAATAATAATAACAATAATGTCTTATTGTCTTATTTATGTCAAGCATGTCTTATTTATTCAGTAAATTACTCTTATGTTGTGTTTGTCATGTCATTGTATTTGCTCACCAAGATATCATTTTTGGTTGTGGCCACACATTAATATTAAACAAGTTGTGAGAAATTAACACCCTGTTTCTGTTCCTGCATCATGAATTCTTACAACTTTGGATCATCCATCTCCATCTTGGTCTTTCCGTCGTTATGCTCGATGTACAGTCCACTGGCCGAATACTTTCCATCAGTCAGGAGAATCACAACCCAGAACACAGCTGGGTAGAACAGCATCCAGTGCGGATGGCTGCAACATCAGCATTTCCAAAAGCAGCAGCACTATGTCTGGGTGGAGGATTAAAGTGCTCCATCTAAAGAGAGGGCTGACTGCTGAAATAGCAGTTCTTCCTCTAATACTACATCCTTATACTATGCAATTACATACCATTACAACATAAAAAACAATAATCTCAGAATGTCAAATAGTTTTATTGAATTGGTCAGTTATTATGAAATACACAAAATGCAGTTGCTCATCAATTCACATTGCTCAGATTTAAAAGATATAAATGATTACAGCTCTAAAATGTGCAAATGAAACAGTTAAAACACAGAGGGTTACGCACAGTTAATGTTATGATCAAAAGCCTTACAGAATAGAAGTGATTTACTTTTGCAGTAAAGGAAAAGGAAAAGTTTATGGAGGAATTCTGTCCATGTCTCTGGTCTTATGTATACAGTAAATTTTTCCTGATTATTGTCTATTTTTTGGTAATTCAATTTAAATTTTAGTTTTCCTGTCACACTTAAATTTCCTTTTCTGACCTGGTTCTGCATCTGATGTCATAGGTGGTATCAATGGTTCCCAACTTTCAGATCCTCGCCCTTCCTCTGGATCTGCATCTTCCTCTTGGCTTCCTCCTCCTGCAGATCACAAGCAAAGGCATGTGCTGAACTCTGCTCATTCTTCCCATCATGCCTCGGGCAAAGCCAGCTGGAGCGGTCACCAGGGTAAACATTATTTAAGGTGACTGTGGGGCTGAATGTGGCCAATAAAAAAAGGCCAATTTTACACACCCCTCTATGTGTTTATAATAAAATCAGTAAGGTATAAGGTGTGAGCTTTGTCTGTATAGCTGCAAGCAAACATCTGTCCTAATATTGCTTTATCAAGAACTTGTGACAGGACATGCACTTTAATAGCAGAAAAGCAGACACACTGAATCCACAGCACTGAATCTCAAGTCCAGCTACCTGGACGTACTTCATTTGTACCCTTTTATTTGAAAAGACTATGTACTTACCTCTGTACATACTACTTTTAGTTTGAGACTTGCTTCCATCTGTAACGCTGAGCTTTTCTTCATCTCCAGCTCTGGGCTGTTCTTCATCTCCATGTTTGGACTTCAAAGCTTTTCCCACCTCCTCTGCAGCTCTCTCCTTAGCCCATGTCTCTGCACCTTTTATTGCACACTCCTCCATGTTCTCTTCCAGCATACGGGTTCGGATCTTCTTATACCGCTGATCAGGTGTTTCGCACTGGCACTCCACAACCAGGTAAATAAAATACCCCAGCACAAATATAAAAACTGCAACCAACCCAATCACCTTAAAAAACAGAGACAGAAATTAAAATAAGCTGAGGTCAGGGTGGTTTTGTTTTGCTGTGCCCCCTGAGTCTCTAGTTCTTCAGTTTTTCCCTCTCTGGTTTTTCATTAATGCTTATTTTTCAGGATCTGCTTTTTATGATCAACTTCACCCAATAAAACCAAAAGAAGACTTTTATCATTTTTACACGAATAGTTCATGTGCACAATTAAAGAGACAGCTGCTGAAAAAGATTGCACAGAAATAGTAAAAAATAATGAACTTTCTGTTTTTATTTGAGTTTAGTTACCTTTGCTAATTGCTCAGCACAGCCAAAACATGTAGTTGTTCATCTTAAAACCTGCAAAGCTCAAAACTCAATGAATAACATGAAAATGCTGATATGTACCTTGGATATCACCATCTTGTCCTGTATTTCTGGGTCATTTTCTTCCACGTTGGTCATTGTGTCGTTGCACTTTGTGTACATGGCACAGGCCAGATACTTTCCATCGATCAGGAGAATCACACCCCAGCACACAGCTGTGTACAATGACATTCCAAGTGTCCTCCAGCAGGACTGACTCAAGATTTCACAGCAATAATTACGGCACCGGTTGCCACTGTTCCCAGCTGTACTGTCTGTGTTGCCATTGGGTGAAGGGTTAGTGTCTCCATTGTTACTGTTGCCTGTAGGGTTGGTACCTCCATCATCACTCCCATTGCTGTCCCAGATCTTTTTAAGAAAGATCTTGTCCTGGTGCAGAGAAAAGGCAAATGCCGCAAAGGCAAAAGCTGGAACTGTGAAGTACAGAATCACAAATGCCAAACCCCAGTGCTTTTCACACGGGCAGGTAAACACAGGCTCCAGCAGCATCTCTGTAAGCTGGAGCAGGATCACCACGGTGATGTTCTGGAACAGAGCAAAGGCCTTGGTGATCTGGTTTAAGAAAGACCAATTCATCTTCACCTAAAAATCTATTTACTTTCTCGAGCTGATGCTCCGTCTGCATCCAGGGCTGGTTTGCTGTCCTTCCACTCAGGCAGCCAAGAAGATAACCTGGATGGCGCCTCTCCCTTCACGCCTCTCTGGCTCTTTTGTCCATTTTGTATCACATCAATATGCCCCTTTGCCAACCAAAGAGGGAAAATTCAAACAGATGGTGCAAAGCAAAAGTGATGACAAGATTAAAAGAATGATACCAGACTTCACCGCAACCTCAATGGAACAGAGAGCCTCTTTTCCTCAGAAGGAAGAGCGGCTTTTCCCCAGAAGGAAGAGCCTCTTTTCCTCAGAAGGAAGAGCCTCTTTTCCTCAGAAGTTGGCTACCATCAAACAGCAGGATTGAGCAGTATCTTAGGTACATACATTTGAAATGGGCATTTCTGGTGTCTGGATTATGGATATAATATGTATAAAAGATTTCTCGCCTCTTTTTTACACAATGCAAAGTAACCTGCCCCTGCTCCTTTTCATTACCTTAACGGCACTGCTTGCCACTTTATGACCTCCGCCATTATTAAAGAGGAAGGGTGGACCGTGTGTGCGTGATTCAGGAAGATATGTGAAAAATGAATAATGCTCGCTGGCATGGCTGCATTAAAAAAGACAAAGCAATTAACAATGATTTCAATTTGAAGGGAATGAAAGAAAATCTGCTGTAAATAGTTTTGGCCCATATCCTCCAAGTTTGGCCCATTTTGTACCTAGAGAATGTCCTCTTAGGACAGAACAGTTTGGAGGCTTCTCTCACACTATAGTTAGAGTATACCTGCCGTGCAGCTTTGCTTATCTGAAGAAATGCAGTGCAGTCAGAACGAAGCAAATAAGTTTTGTCGCAGAGATTCCCAAATATAATCAATGGAAAATAATGCAATTTAAAGTTTTTCCTCCATTTTTTAATCTTTTGTCATTGAAAATGAAATGGCATAATTTATTATTTGCATGATAGTTTCTGTTTCTAATTCAGATTTTGCTGCACACACTGAGCCAAGCTGTACTGCGCTGGTGGCTGAATTCCTCCTCCAACAGTCACATCCTGTTTAACATTCTGTCTGCTGTGGTTTCACTTTCTCTTCTGGCAAGAGATTGGATAATGAAAATCGAATAGCAAACATTCTTCGTCCTCTTTTTTCTTCCCCCCCCCTTCTTCTTCCTCCTCTTTCTTCATCTTCCTCCTTCTCTCCCTCTTTTTCTCTCCTCTTCTTCATCAGAATGCAAAATTATTTCTTGCTGGCTTTTCCCTAGTGCGTCATTTCCCTTTTAATCCGCCTGAATAATCTTCACAACCACAAAGGGTAACATAGGCTAATACAATGAAGTAACCACCACATCAAATGAGTAACAGAAACCATTCATCAAATACTTTAGACATTTTCAGCTCATTACTTTGTTCTTATTCAACATATTAAGTTGAATTAGTAATCAGTAATCTTCTCATTATTCTATTGCTTACACCAACACTGCATAACAATCAAACAGGAGACATGTGGTTTTGTATACTGCAAATTATATAGTTGCACATCCAAATTCTCACGTAGGCAAATCAAAAACTGCCATATTCGGAGACAAAGGTGAACACAAGGTTAGCTGTGGTTTCCAGTGAACTGTTCCACTGATATGTATGTGCTGCTAAATTGTGTTTATGGTGGTGTTACAGCTCGGGCTCACCCATAATATGACTGCACACACAGGAAATGATAACTCAGCATGAAAAAAAACAAAAAACCTGAGGAGCACTATATAAAGGTTAAGGTTGAGATCAGACCTGGAACATGACATTTAGACACAGAACGCAGCAAGTCACTCTGAGAAAATAAAGAACAGATCATGTCTTCTGAGTCGACGTCTTTGCCTTTCCTGGAACATCTAAAAGACAGTGGTCTGGTCAGTACCATGACTGTATATTTTCTGCTTCAGATAACAGAGCTCTTGCTGGAAAAAATTTTCACCTGTCCGTGCAGCAAGTACAGGGTTCCTTTTGTCTGGCTGTACTTCATTGCTCCGGCGTTACTCTTTGCAGCTCTTGCATTTCACCTGCAGAATGCTATTTGTATTGAGGAGAAGATCTGCACTGCTCTAAAGAAACATAAATGCAGATGCTGCAACTCTTGTGAGAATAATGAGGAGGGCACTAATACTACAGAGGAGACGAACGCACATAATGCAGCAGAACATGATAATAGCCAGACAATGGGTGTAGAAAATGATGAGGGCACTAATACTACAGAGGAGACGAACGCACATAATGCAGCAGAACATGATAATAGCCAGACAATGGGTGTAGAAAATGATGAGGGCACTAATACTACAGAGGAGACGAACGCACATAATGCAGCAGAACATGATAATAGCCAGACAATGGGTGTAGAAAATGATGAGGGCACTAATACTACAGAGGAGACGAACGCACATAATGCAGCAGAACATGATAATAGCCAGACAATGGGTGTAGAAAATGATGAGGGCACTAATACTACAGAGGAGACGAACGCACAAAATGCAGCAGGCCATGATAATAGCCAGACAATGGGTGTACAAAATGATGAGGAGAAGGATGCCGACAGAAAATCACATACACATTTTTTAAAGGCGTTGGTACTATCAGTATACACTGCTGTGTGCTGGGTTTTGATTCTAACTGTTGATGGAAAGTATCTGGCCTGTGGACTGTATACCAAGTGCAACAGCACAATGGCTGTTGCTAACATGAAGGATAAAGAGATGGTGGAAAACACAACCTGGTCCTCGGTATGTATTGGCATCAGCCATTTCACTAACATTCATAATATACTGCAGTGTATAACCTGCTCATGATTTAAATTATCATGTTTTCAGAATTATTTATACTGTCAGGAAAACACATTGATCAAATGACCCTGCAGGATAATACAAAATTTGCTAATTTCTAGAAAATTCTAGAAACAGGATGAATTATTCTTTTTGGATCAATTCCGCATTTGCTTGTGCAATATCTGTGAAATAATAATAAATAACCTGTATAAAACCAAAAACCTATTATGATAACACAGGCAGTAATCATTAAAAAAATCCAAGGAGAGCAAGACAGAATAAGACTTATTTTCAGGGTCAGATATTTACAGACAATAACAGGATGGAAAATGTTCACATTACAGCCATGTAGCTAGAGCATGACATCATTTTTAATTTTTTCAGTTGTCTTCTTTTGCAGGTAATTGGGTTTATTTTAGTCCTGATATTTGTAGGTTTGTATATATTGATAGTGTCAGTGTTATACCTGACCCAGAAGCCAGGCGGAAACCAGCCCAGTGCTGCAGTAGGGGGACAGCCCAGTTCTCCAGGCGGAAACCAGCCCAGTGCTGCAGTAGGGGGACAGCCCAGTTCTCCAGGCGGAAACCAGCCCAGTGCTGCAGTAGGGCGACAGCAGCCTGGTGTGGCAGGTGAAGGATATGGAGCTATAGGAAGAAATCCCCCTGAAGACAGGAAACGAGATCAAAGAAAGAAAAAGGATTATACTGATCATGAAAGTATGCCACTACTAGACAGTGAAGAGAATGATGGCCAAAGAGAATGAGAAAGACATTTTTGACCATGCAGGATGCAACATGTACTCAGATTCTGGCTGCACTGCTTTCATTTCCTCTTTCTTTCCTGGGTAAATTCCCACAATTATTTGACCCTGTGCCATTTCCTTGGAAGGAAGATAAGTGCAAACCTAAAACATTATTTTAATAACTGTGATGAAAAATGCTGAGCAACTTATGAAAAAATGTTTCAGCTGTACCCTGCTATGCTTCTACTGTACAGAGACAAATACATGTTTTTTTGTGACAAATGCATCCGCCATGATTACGGACTACACTGACTCAGCTTTATGATTAGGGTTACTTAGGCCCATCATAGAGTTAAGCTGCCAAGTATCCTCACGGGGTTGTTGAATGATTTGGCAAACTTACTTTCATGCAGTACTGTGTGTTTTTGTTTGAGTTGAATTAGAAAAAAGGTCACTGGTATCTAGCAACTAAATACAAGTATACTGTGAGAGAAACTTGGTTTTCTTTCTGTTTTAGATAGCTTTGTAGACTTTTAAACATTTTAGTTGTAGCCCTAGTCTCCGTGCTTTGTGCTGCATTAAATCAAACCCATGTATTCATTATTTGTCAATAATGACATGCTCTTTGCAGTATTCTGTAAAGGTTTTTTTTATTGCAATCAACAATACATTCTTTACATATTTTTGTTTATGCTTTCTTTCTTTTTTTCTTTTTTTCAAAAATGGTTTTATTACAGACTATTTGTAATTCAAAGCTCCAATTTTTATGGTGTTGGAAGATAATAAAGACCTCTGAAACAACAGTTTTCTGCAGTGCATCTCAAATCTGTTAACAACCTAACCGAGGTAGACAGAGGGAGACAGATGAGCCTTCATTCAGATGGGCAGAGAAACAGGAAGCCACAGATGGAACGAAGATGAAGACTGAAATAATTCTGTGGGTGTGAGTTATGCTCCACACATACACAACCTTACATTGTTAAACACTGTCTGGCTGCTTTCATTTTCTTTACAGAGAGGAGAATAAAGTAATACAGAAGCTGTATATACATGAAGAGTATAGGTTGACACATGTGAACATTAGAAATATACTGACCATCAAAAGTTTGGGGTAATCTAGCTTTTGAAAGTCTTCTTTAAAAATGTTTGACATGTTTCAATAGAAAGCTGTTCAGATCTTACTATTTCACTTTAAGAAAGCTGCAAACCTGAAGGAATAACAAAACGTACATGCATCTGTGGTCAGGAGAGCACAAGATTTGCAGGGAAATGTTTTTTTTATTAATGATGCATGGTAAAATGGTAAAAACTTGAGCACAACCTGGCCTGATTTCAAATGATGTTCTTTAATGATCTCTTTCCTTTGCAGGTAACTGGGCTTCATTTATTTACAGACAGGTGGAGATATGTGGATACCAATGTAGGGATGCATAGGTGCACAACCTAAACAGACATAAACATAAGGATGGGAATAGGCAGGCTGAGACAGAGAAACAGAAAGAGTAAAATAATATTATTATTTATAACAATAGCGTGAAATAATCCTCTGGGTGACAGTTAGACTCCACACTCCCACAGTCAGATTCTGATGAACATTGTGTCTGTTTTAGTTTCACTTTCGCTACAGAGAAAGTGGAGGTGAGGGAATATTGCTCATAACTGGCGCCCTCTTGTGGACTTGTGTGAATAGACATCTGGGTCTGTGATGGCAAGGTTGAAGGTTCAAACCCTGGACAAAACATGAGGGCAGAGATTTGTTGATTGCCATAGAGTAGCAGTGAATGCAATGCAACTAATTAAAGCTTACTGTCCCTTGGTTAACAACATTTTCAAGGCAGGTCCTTTTAATCACACCACACACTGTTTTTGTGTGTGTGATTACCCCCACATTTTGCTCTACATGTTCCAGCTATAGAGATAGGATCCTCACAGAAAATCACGCAGTAAAAATGAAACCAGCCTGTAGCACTACCATAAACAGATGATAAATATGAATAATACTCACAGAACTAGTGTAAGTCACAACTAGTGTATCTGTACGGACAGTCAGACAGAATAGTTGTATATGTGTGCATAAGACAATATATCATCTACAGGTGTACATGTGTGTTTAAAGTGTGTGCTTAGAAACTCCTGTTGCTGACTTGATCATTGGTAGCTTCAAATCAAAGGTAAGCTATTTACAAAAAAAAGCTAACAATTAAAATTCAACATTTAAAACTAACATTTAAAATTGTGAGGATGGGAGACATGCACAGAAAATGCACTTAAGCGTGTGTCTGAATTTGGCCTCTATTTATTTATTTACGAAACCATGTGTGTTTTCCATGGAGTTGTACTCACCAAGTTTTCTTGAGTGCACATGTAAATGGCTTGTAAAATATAAATATATTCACCTGTATCCCTACTCTAAGCCTCACCATCCCCAAATACACACACGCTTGATGTACACACACACACACACACACACACACTCACACACATACACACGCACACACACTTGACGCACATACACACACATGCACACACATGCACATGCACACACACACACACACACACACAGATCTTTATTTGCATTAAAGTTTGGTCACGCCTGTGAGTGCTTCTGTTTGTCTTCCTCTGATCACTGTCATTACCTTAACACTGTACTTTCAGCTGAGAGATGAAAGTATAGCACTTCCTTTGATACCACTTCCTCTAATTCTTTCTTTTCTTCAGTTTTCCTCATGTATGGCTCACCTTTCAGAGTACCAGAATCTCTTGATAGAGGGAGGACTATCAGATGTTTAAAAGCCTTTGATCAGTGTTGCATATCCTCTCAATATATTAAAATAAAAACCAGCAAGCAAAACACAGCAAAGCAAACAAAACCAGCGGCCTTCATATGGACCTTCACCAAGAACGTCTTGAACAATGCAAAAAATAACAAAATTAGAGTTGTGTGTATATGCTTATTTGGCTAGCTTTGGCTAGAAAATATGTCTCATCTTCAGAGTGAAATTATCTCAGTTCATTGACTGATAATTGAGCTGGATTCAAGCAGAGTCACCTTTCAATCAAACTATTGTTAAAAGCACATATTGAAACTCATTCAGAAAGTGGTTTAACTAATGAGTGCTGACCTCGCGTTTCTGTAAAGAAAACGAAAGCAGGTGGACAGGGTATGGTTATGTCTGTGTGGAGCATAACTGACAACTGACACCCACAGAATTATTTCAGTCTTTATCTTCTCTCCATCTGCGGCTTTCTGTTTCTCTGTCCATCTGTCAGAATGTACAGAAAAACAGGTCCATCTCCCTCTGTCTTTTTTTTTTGTTAGCTTATTTTGTCAACTACAGAAATTGTTTGGAAAAGCACAACTGCTTGTGTTCCGTAACACAAGTGTGTGTGTGTGTTTGTGTGTGTGTTTTTCAGGGAAGTTCTTCATTGCTTTAATTGGAGCTTGTAATTACATGTACTTTTTAATAAAACAAATATTTGAAATTAAAAGTAAGATAGGATTCAAGTTAAAACTTTAAGTAAAAAATAATCAATACATGTCATCAACACTGATATAATTGCATTATATTGTAAACTGTAGACAGAACTTTTACATATTTTGAATATTGAGCAATAGTTTGGAATCATTGGAGAAACAGATTACTTACTAGAATACATAAAATAATAAGATGAACATGAAAAGAAAATGTGCAAATCCAACAAAATATAATCAGACATGAACATTTTTTAAAAAACTGTAAAACACATGCCTGCTTTTATATTGCCTGTTGTTATATTGTAAGTTGTTCAATTGTTCATATTGTACAACACTAATTTATCAAAAAAAAATCATAAACATACAAATTAAACAGTTTAGGTTAAAAATTTATGGTTGGTGGCAATCAAACAGAATACTGCAGAAAGCACATCATTACTGACAAACGATAAATACATGAGTTTGGTTTAATACAACACAAAGCACAGAGACTAGGGGTGTGGCTAAAATGCTTCAAATTCTACCAAACTATGGTACACAATATTGCATGAAAGTAAGTTTGCCAAATCTCTACACAATTCTAGACTTCTAGGCTACTGGAGGCTCAACACCGTGACAGGCTGAAGTAACCCACACCAACAAACTGAGTCAGTTTAGTCAATAATCATGGCAGTCCTAACGGAGAAGATATAAAGATGCATTTGTCCCAGTACAGAAGGTTACAACTGGTACACAGTTATTAAAATTATGCTTTAGGTTTGCACTTATCTTCCTTCCATGGAAACAGCACAGGTTCTGATTACTTTGGGAATTTTACGCAGGAAACAAAGAGAAACTGAAAGTTTCATGTAGCAGTGCTGTCAGAATCTGGGTTTTACAGAAATGTAATATTTTACATGTTGTATCCCACATGCATCAAAAATGTCTTTCTCGTTCATTACACTCAATCAAATCATTCTAGCAATTGATATGTTTCATCACCAGTTCTTCCAGGTCTCCTTCTTCTTGCAGCTTCACATGCTGCACTGAGCTGCTTTCGCTTCTGGGACAGGTGTAACGCTACCACTATCACTGCATACAAAACGACGATTGCAAGGACTAAACCCAACCCAAATACCTGCAAAACACCGTGATTGAAGTTATTTTAAATTTTGAAATGTCTTTCTGTCCTTGGATTTTTTTAGTGCTTGCTACTTACTTTATCATTGTAGGTTTTTGGTTTTGAACAAACTCTTTATTGTTATTTTATTAATATTGCACAAACAAATATAGAATTGATCAGAAATTGATCATTTGTCCTGTTTCTAGAATTCATATTCAATTAACATGCTGGGTCTTCAAGTCAATGTGTTCTTCTGACAGTATCAATCATTTCAAAATTATGATAATTTAGGTAAAACATCACAGTATATTCTGAAGGCAGTGAAACAGCTGATGCTGTACATACCGTGGACCACGTCTTGTTCGTCATCATCTCTGAATCCTGGTTATCTGCAACAACCATTGTGTTGTTGCACTTTGTGTACAATCCGCAGGCCAGATACTTCCCATCAACGATGAGAATCAGAAACCAGCACAAAAAAGTATATAGTGGCATTCCACACAGGTCTCGACATAAATTTCTGTCATGTGCCTCTGTATACTCTTTAGCATCATTGTGCCCCTCACTCTTTGTTCTCTTATCTGCTTTAGTATCATTGTTCTCCTCAGTCTGTGTACTCTTATCCGCTTTAGTACCATTGTTCCCCTCACTCTTTGTACTCTCACCCGCTTTTGCATCATTGTTCCCCTCATTCTTTCTACTCTTATTCTCTGTATTGTAGTGCTGCAGGTGAAATGCAAAAGCTGCGAAGACAAATGCCGGACCAAAGAAGAACAGCCAGACAAACGGAACCCTGTACTTATTGCATGGGCAGATAAAGAGATTCTCCATCAAGAGCTCTGTAATCTGGAGCACAAAGTACACGGTTATGGTCTGGGCCAGACCAACACTCTGTATCCCCTTTTTCAAGAAAGATAAATCCATCTACTTAATCCTCTCAACCTGCTGTGATCTTTGTCAAGCACTGTGTCTCAGGTGTGTACTCAGCCTGACTCAGCCCAGTATAATAATCTTCAGAGTTTTTCATCCTCTTTAAATGTCCTGCACGTTTCCCACAGGCAGTGATGCTGTCAGAATGAAAAGAGTACTCCTATAAAATACAGTACATTTCAGTGATACACACACAACTACAGACCACAGCTACCCTTGTGTTGACCTGCTCTGCCTCCTTATAAGGTCAGCTTTAATTAGCCTACGTGAGGACCAGCAAGTGCAGCAGTGCAGACATGTCCTCTACAGATCATAAAAATACATGTGTTAATGTGGTGATTGTAGTGCAGCTCTTGTTTAAGAAACAGAATAATGAAGACATTACTTTACACTGACACTGCTTAATGTGTGTTATGTATTTATTTATCGTGTTTTTCATTTTCATGAAGTCATGAAGATTATTAAGACTGATTAAAGGGGAAGAGAAGCATTAAGGAAAAACAAGCAAGGAGGGAAGATACTCCTTCACCTAAAGGGGAAGGTAAAGATCTGAATCTGTGAAGAAGAAGAAGAGATACAGCTATAAGACCATAGAAATCTTTCATGAGGGTCATAACAGGAATGGATGTGAGAATTAAAATAGCACAACCATCCTTCCTCAGGTGGCATTCCCAGTCCCAGGCCATATCCCAGTGTCAATCAGATGTTGGAAAGTGGCTGGAGCACCATGTAGGCCGAAAGGAAGGACTCTGTAATGGAACAGCCCATGTGTAGTCAGTCTGTAGAGGAATGTGTCTCATCCCTGGCAGAGACAGTGAGAGGGACATGCCTGTAGCCCTGAGTCATATGAAGGGTGATTACACTCCAGGCACCACCACGGCCCATCCTGAGGCACTAGAATAAGCTTCTATCTCTGAGAGCTTAGTCACCTGCTGGCAGTCCTTACAGAAGCATAGGGAGTGTTACAACCCAAGGACAGGAAACTCTTGGTAACCCCATGTTGGTCTAGGGGATATGGCAATTACCCAGCCTGAGCTTTGGTTGTAACCTAAACTAATGTTTGCTTTAACGTGGACGTCCGTATGAATGAATCTAATGTTGAGAATGTAGCACTGAGGGAACAAGATGCACTTACCTCCACCTGGGCAAACACCGGGCCCATTCCTTGGGGTGACGGCAGAGTTGGCTAGCCCTCGTTCATTGTTGTCGTTCAGATTTTTATTAAAATGTGCTGAGTTAGTTTAGACGCTATTTTATTACTGTGATTCAAGTGATACCTGCCCCCCCCAGTGCATGAGGTGTGGAAATGGAAGTGTGGTGTCTACGCTAAAGTGCGTCCCTATCCATAATAGGAGCCTTATTTGAGCACCAGAATGATGGGGCAATTCATGTCCCATCATTTTTATCCACGGAGTGAACTGAAAGAACTGAAGACCAATCCAGACTAAGCTACAACATTGAGTCAGCACTCCCAGTTCTCAAATATTAAGCTTCATTCCCACACACATCATTTCATGTCCTTACATGGCCTCACTCCACACCTGTACCTTTACATACATATTTTAATCTAAATCTTGTGAAAGAAAATAACTCTGAACTCATGGTGTTTGTTTATTTATTTACTTTGTAAATTTATTTACAAAATCCTGAATGTGTGTCATTGCCACTTACTTACTTATGTTTACCAAATGTCCAGGACTGTATAATATATCATGATTATTATTCACCCACCAGCCCCCCACACATACATATACACATGTAAAACACACACACTCTGATATGCATAAGCGAGCAAGTTCATATTATTATGTTATTTATATAATGTTACATTCAATAAAAGCTGAGAATTCCCCTCCATTTGTTGCTTGACAGTGCATGCTAAAGGTGCAAGACTTCCAAAGTAACTAATTCCTAATCTACAGTTATTTTCTCCATTTGATAATTAATTAATCAATGAAAATGGAAATGAGAAACCTTCATTAATTTTTTGCACCACATCTTTTGGATTTATTTAATCAGTTTCAGGTATTGCTTCAGCTGTGTCAAACCTGAGTGAATCCATATCCACAGCTTCATTATTCTGTTCCTGTTCCTCAGGAGGTCCCTGCTATGCGGCTGTGTTCTCTGCTGCAGACTGTCCTCCATTTTGGGCTCAAGGGAGTTTATCTTTCAGTCTGCGTTCACATTCCTCAGCTCTCTTGTTTGAGCAGGCCTTTGCATATTTCTTTATTTGTCTTTTCTCTTTTCCAATTTCCTCTTGTACATGTCCTCGAACTGAGATCACAGTGAAAGGTTTGAAATGAATATATACTTTAGACACAGGTGTGTTCTCCACCATCTCTGGGTCCTTCATGTCATCACAAAAAAAAAAGTGTCAGAGAAATTGATTATAGCACAAATTAGTCCAGGATTCAGAATTCATTTGTTTTGAGTTTGTTTTGGACAAGTTTTGAATTTGAAACAAATTGTTTTGTGTCAACTAATCCATTATTTGTAAAAATTGAAGAGAAAGAGAGGTATTTTCATGTAAATGTGTAAAATGTATTAGAAAATGTGGGAAAAAGCTAAACATTAAATTCTATTCCCATTTCCATTATGCAAAAGAGCTTAAGAGGTATCCATATGGTTTTCATATGAAATTTATGTTATATAGGATTGTGCATGCTCATATTCTTATGGTCTTGTTCCACTTTATTTGACAGTTACAGTAGAGAGACAGACAGGAAATGCAGGACAGAGAGGGGAGTGCATGCAGCAAAGAGCCAAGGCCAATTCAAGCCTTATGTGGTAAGTGCTCTACCGGCTGAGCTAATGGGGTGCCCAGAAAAACGACTGTAACTTTGATGTAAATTAATTCCCACAATTACCAAAAGAAGAATTATTACTAATGCCTAAATAGCAGATGCATTGTTGAAATGCAAAATGAGTTTATGTGGCAAGGGGAACAGTGTCAATATTTCTGACAACACATAACAAAAGTTATTTAGCAAGCCTTTCAAATTCAGCTTGATCCCTCCTTGGCAGTTGAGCAGCAAGTGGAAGAAAATCTACAGCTTTCACTAAATATTAAAGGAAAAAGATTATCAGGAGATAACAAAAATAAGCACAGATATGCATAACCAGATTTGAATGCATATACAGATCAGTTCTTAAGGTTGTGGCTTAGTCCGGTTTTACTCTTTCACTTGACTTGGTGGTCAGAAAAATAAGATTATGCACAGACATAAAAACAGAGGCTATGATACTATAATGAGTTATTGAAGTGGCCATTGTAGAATATGTTTTAAGCCTGTACGTGTTGGGATATTTTGCCCTTCTCCGTGGAACCAAATGCAGGACAATGAAGAACACGCTGACGACTTCTCTTAAGAGAATGTTGATTTATTACAATGCGCAAGGGAGAGACAAACTCAGAACATTCGGGCTGCCTGTGCCGAGAGAATCTCTAAAGAATCAGGTTGTGTGGTGTGTTGATATACAGTTCATGGTCATACATATCAAAGGACTGAGATAAGGGGCAGGCCAGAGACAAATGGACTTGTCCCTCCATGGGAACCCTGGCAGAGCCCTTAGCAGGGGCATGCTGTGGAGACAGGATACCCTACAGAAATGCAAATGTTTGGTTGATGACTGGAGCTGGCTAGACCAAAGGTGTCATGAGGTGGAGGTGTCACAAAGTACAAATACAGAATACAACACAGTTCTGTCACCTACAGGAAGCCTTAAATAATATAATAAAAACCTGGAACCTATCACCTGACATTAAAATGAATGTGAAAGTACAGGTGTATAATGACGACATGTGAGATGGATGATGTGCGTGAGACTCAGCCTGCCTCCAGCCTGATTTTAGGTCGTGGCTTATTCTGGTTTTGGTTCTTTCAGTTCACTCTCTGGCTGCTCACTGACACAGGGAGCTGTTGTATTTTAGCACCATACGGATGGTGTAGACCTGAGCACCTCTATCAGCTGTAGGAATAGTATCCTGATTGTTAGTGACTACACCCCTATTACAATCCTGCTCATTAGTATCTACACCCTAATTTGCTGACGGGGTCGTATCCTGCTCATTTGTGCCTACAACCCAATAGTCTGTTTGGGCAGCACCCAGATCAATAGTGCCTACACCAGGGGTGTCAAACTCCAGTCCTGGAGGGCCACAGTATCTGCGGGTTTTTGTTCTTTCCTTTCGATTGGCAGCCATTTTAGGCCTTGGAAACCAGGTGTGTGGACTCTTTAGCCAACCAGTGATTTTAATTAATCAATTAAGTGCTAAAACACACCAAAAACCAGCTACCACTGCGGCCCTCTAGGACTGCAGTTTGACACCCCTGGCCTACACCCTTATTAACTATAGGGTCAGTATCCCAGTTACTAGTGACAACACTCCTTCAGTAGAATCAACATTGTTGATGCTCTAAACCAGTCTTGTGACAATGTCATTGCTTGCTTTGAAAGACAGATCAACCATCTTCTTTTCTGTTTTCTTTCGCAGGTCCACAGAATCCTGTCCTGATTTCCATCTGCTGGTTGAGAGCGATCCAGCACAAACAAACTCCTTATATCTCCACATCCTCTGATTGGGTTTGGGGTTTATGATTCCACAGCACAATCTTATTTTTCTGAACTGAGGAATAGTATTCTTGCAGATAGCATCACTGAAAGAGTGAAACGTTCAATTTTCCTGCACTCTTCTGCCTGCTGCTTGACAGCCACAGAAAGGAAAAGCTAAATGCCCCACAAATTTTTCCCCACTTATGCGCTTTTGCAGTGGTGATCTCGGGAATCGTTGTGGAGAGGGATTTCAAAGGATTAAACAGCGAATCAGATATGGGGATTATTTTGGTGTAAAGAGCCGGTTTGGGATGGAATTTGACCAGGACACTGAGTTTGAGACGACAACTTCAGGCAGAGCACACAACTAGAAGGAAGTGTACAAAAGGAAGTACAAAAAAACAGTACACCCTTGTAATTTTGTTTTCATTATCTTCATAAGATCTTTATTCAAATCACAACACTTATCAATAATGTCATTAACATCCATATAATCACATTTCATTGATCTGAGTACACTGTTATGTTGGTATTATTATATTAAGGCAAGGCACGGCTAATTTATTTTAAAAGCACATTTAAAAACAACACAGAGTTGACCAAAGTGCTGTACATAAAAGTACATAAAAGACTGAATAATGAAAGAAATAAAAATACTGACAACGTACCATTTATCAAAAAGGCCATCAAATCAAATGACATATCCTCTGAAGTATAAAAGTTTTACCAGTTTTCTATCTTCTTTGAGATGACATGAAACATGCTGGAGATTGTAGTCTATGTATGTGCAACACAATAGACAATACCATTAAAACAAATAAAAGTATTGCTTGTTTATGAATTTTAATGATCAAATAAAGCATAACATTTCTTGATACACCCTGAATATTTGTAATTTGCAGCTGAGTAACTGTAACAATGAACTGAGTAAATATTCACATAGACCTCATTTACCCTGCTTGAAGAAGGGAAATGAGGAAACACACAACAGGAAGTGCGGTGCCATCGACAGGAAGGGGGATGGGGTGTCAGTTTTGCATTGCTTCTCAAATTTAATTGACAGAAAATAATCAAATTTAAATGTTTGAATTAGTTATTTTTTTCCATTTGTTTTGTCTTTTTTCATTGTAAGTGAAAAACTTTCATTTATTATTTGCACAACATTTTTTGCATCTAATTCATCAGTTTCAGGTTTTGTGCTGTTTGCTAGTTCAGATTGTGCTTTAGACTTGAATGTCTCCATTTCTATAGCTTTTTCACACCGTGTCTGTTCCTCAGTCCCATGACGTCCTTGCTGTGCGACTGCATTCTCTGCTGCAGGCTGTCCTCCATGTTGGGCTGAGGGGAGTTTCTCTTTCAGTCTGCGGTCACACTCTTCAGCTTGCTTGTTTGCACGTGCCGTTGCATATTCCAATGTGTATGTCTCCTTTCTGCTTTCCAATTTCTCCTTGCACATCTCCTCAAACCGATCCTCAGGTGATCTACAGCGATGCTCGTAGCACAGGTATAAGGGGTAAACCAGCATCAAAAGCAAAGCAAGAACGCCAAATCCACATACCTACAAATGACAATTATTTATGTGACATTATTAAATAAGGTCACAACAGAGTCTGTTTTATCATTTCTGAGGTGGTTCCTCACTGACTTATCATCCATGAATTTAATGGTTAATTCAACCTTACCTTTTTTCCTTTTTTAAAAATGTTTTTGGAAATAGACAAACAAATGTAATGCTGTGCATCCAAGCTGTTGTCGAAAAAGTCCATGGAGAAATGTATTATTGCACAAATATGTCTTTGTTCTGTTATCAGCCAAGATGCATTTGTTTTGAGATTTTTATGAACACAAGATTTGAATTTGCTTGGAACTCAAGTTTTGAATTTGTGTACCGCACAGATAAACAACTTGTTTTTGTAAGAAGTTCACAACCAGGTTAAAAAAGTCCACAGCTAACAAGTTAATGAAAACCAAAATTAAATTAAATGATCATGGTAAAAATATCTTGTGAGTGAGACCACAGAGGAAGGTTTGACATGGATACATACTTTGGACATCGTTATGTCCTCCAGCACCTCGGGGTCCTTCATGTCCGCATGGGTCATTGTGCTGTTACACTTCCTGTACCAGCCACAGGCCACGTACTTCCCATCGATCAGGAGAATCACCAGCCAGCACACAGGTGGGTACAGAATCATCCCAGTGATCTTCAGGCTGGAAAGGCTACAGCATTGACAGCATTTGCAGCAGAAATCTTTGCATTTCTGTGAACCAGTGCAGATCTTCACCAGGAAGATGCTGGCCTTCTGCAAGAACAAAGCAAACACAATGAAGGCGATCGCTGGAACCAAGAAGAACAGGCAGAGGAAAGGAACCCTGAACTTGTTGCATGGACAGGTGAAAAGAGGCTCCATCAAGTGCTCTGTGACCTGGAGCAGAATGAACACAGTGACGCTTTGCGCCAGAGTGAAAACTGATTTTGCCTCCTTTAGGAAAGAAAGATCAACCATCTTCCTCTGTTCTGTATTGCCTCAAGTTGATGCACCGTGTCTGATTGCTGTTCACCAGCTGGGCGGCAGTGAGCTGAATGGAAAAGGTTCCGTGAACTAATATTCCCACGGATAGCATCGCTGTTGAGTGAAACCAGACTTGATTCTCACTCACACGTCATCTCTCACCAGCTACACCTGTACTTTCACACGCATTTTAATGTGAAGCTTTAATGAGGAGGAAATACTGCAATGAAAACTGCATTAACTCCATACAGTACCACATCCTCCTTATGAGTTTAGTTTTTATGATTTCATCAGTAATCTCATAATTCCTGGCCACAGAGGGAAGTGAAAGGATTAAAGAGTGAAACCCCATGAAACCGCAACCATACACAAGGGGTCCCACCTCTCACAAAGTGAACTACAGTCTCATGGACATCTATATTGTTCCTATACTTTGCCTTAATTCAATAAAACAAAAAACATGATTAAGGCAACAGCCGGAACTGAAAGTAATTCCAGATAAAAGAAAACCTGTACTCTGCGCACAGGCAGGTGAAAAGAGGTTCCATCACGTGCTGTAAGGTTTGGAGCAGGACCACCACAGTGATGTTCTTGATCTGATCAATGGCCTTTTCTTTTAGGAAAGACTAGTCCATCTTCATTTGTTCTATAGTCCTTCCAAGCTGATTCACTGCATGGCTTGTGTCTGTTTGTCATCTGATAGCTCCCTTTTGTCACATACCACATATGATCAGAAGGAGAGCATCTAAACAGTAAAAATCATCATAAAAATAAACCCAAAAATACCAGGAAACAAGAATTCATATAGAGTCTCGCACGCCTTCTGCCATTTCACACCATGCCTGTCCTTTCACATGCATTTCAGTCTAGAAATCATCAAGAAAACATCAACCAAAGTCCTGAATATGCACAGTTTCAGTCTGCTCGTGGTCACCAAACATGCATGCATCTGAATACACATGCAAGTTTGCTTATACATGCGCTTTTATATACATGACCAACCAAATATAACTTGGGACTGGAAAGCAATAAAGAAATGTTTAATTTCAAGTCAACTTGTCAAGTAACAAATGAAGACTTGGAGGTGATAGAGACTCCTACCACTAGAGGGAGATAGAGCTCTGCAGTTTGGAAACATAACAGCTTTGTTACCAAAGAATGTTGTCTTGCTGGTAGTGATTATATTGAGTTATATGTGGAAATAATGATGTCTATGGAAATGATAATTATAAAAACATCAGTAAAATTCCAGCTCTGATCGTTACCTGAAGGAGAAGGACATGTTTGTGAGTGCAGTGGGTGATGCACTGTGTAGGTTTACCTATGAGACACTGAACATTAAGTTTTGAATATATTACAATGTAAAACTAATAGATAATGCATTGAATTCACATGTGTAAGCAGGTGTCTATGAGCCTGGGTGCTAGAATTGCTATTGACAACTGAACAAATACTAAAGTTTCTTTTTTGATAACAATCTTTTATGATTAAGTATAGAGCCAACATGTTCATAAAAAATTAAACAAGAATGAAGCAATGTTACATGTGTAACACAGCTGTGAATCATATTTACATGATTTTCCAATGTGAATAAGTAAGTTTTACTTAATTATTTACTGAGAAGCCCAAGACAGTGAGCTGTGGGGAAGGATTTTTATCAAAAGGGCAAATTTAATGGTGCTGTCATTTATATGAGGAAAAACATAAACATATCACTTTTTGATTTGTTTTTGAAATTCAGAGAGGCAGAAGAATTATGGATACATCATGTATATGTATGTGGTCAGTTCTAAAACATTATCAGGTATGTAGTAAACTGGAATACCTGAAACAAACACAATTTGCCAATGCAACTGAGCTAGAACAGTTCGGGAATTGCAGCAGAAGATACAGTCTGAGTGTGTCATGAAAATTCTATGGATATATATATATATATATATATATATATATGATGTGCATAGATGTTATATTATCATCCAGGGTGATATATGCTGCAGCAGGTGCAAATAGCCTTTGGGTCCACCCTGGATGATAATATAACATCTGTGTCCATATTTCCTAACATATGTTTTAAATATGAACTACAGACCAGCTTCCGGGTGGCTGCTGACACAATGGATGTCTTCAGTCTGGTAAAAGCTCTCTCTGTGGCTATTCTGCTTCAGATTACAGAGCACTTGATGGAGCCTCTTTTCACGTGTCCATGCAATGAGCTCGGGGTTCCTTTTGTCTGCCTGTACTTCATAGTTCCAGCATTTTCATTTGCAGTGTTTGTTTTTTTCTGTCAGCGGGACACAAGGTTTTTGGGACTTTTTTTTGTATGTATGTATGTATGTATGTATGTAATGTATGTAGCTCTAGGAGTCCTAATGTTCCACAGGATGCAGATGCCAGCAGTAATGCTTCCAATTCTACAGAGAATACGGGTGTAAATGATGGATGTTGTGTTGAATATCTGAAGCTATTTGGACTGCCAATATATTCTACTGTATGGTGGATTTTGATTCTCATCATTGATGGAAAGTACACGGCCTGTGCAGCCTACACCAAGTGCAACAGCACAATGGCAGCTGTGGACATGAGGGATTTGGAGATTATGGAGAAATTAATGTTGTCAAAGGTATGTTCCAACATCAGCTATTTCACTGCATTTAAAACATACAGCGATAAGTAATCTGCACATCATATTCGTGATTCATTTGACTTTTGAATTTTGACCATTTTAACCCTGTACAATAATTCAAAATTTGCACTGAAAAATTTTTTAATCTAAAATCATGGAACAAAAGAAATATTTGGAATATATGTGCAGTGTTAATAAAACATTGTTTATTAGTCTGTATGAAAACCAAAAATTCACTGTGGTAAAAATAGTCATTTATTTTTTAAAAATAATAGATATGAAAGCAGTTGAACAAACCTTTTGGGGATCTTGAAGAAAAGGTAACCAGAAAACACTACTCCTAGGTCCAACAGGAAAATAGTTGCCTTATTCAAATATGTTCAAATAGATAGAATTATGAATATGCAAGATGTATGTGCAATACAGTATGTTAAAATACCCAAAGGACATTGTAAAATATACAAGCGAATATGATCTACATTCACTTTGCTTAATTTCCATCATTTTTCCTGTATTTGCAACAAAATCCCCAAATTTAGAGATGTAGTCCACCTCAGTGTGTGGAAACAGTGCTGGGATTTTCTTGTTGGATAAGCTATCTGTTTGACTTGGCGTTCTCATTGTACATGATGTCAATGGCAAGATGAGGGCCTGCACTGTCTGTGTGCAGGGCTCATTTGCTTAATGTACGCCTACTAGGCAGTAAAAGAAAAACATCTTTATCAATCATGAACATGCTGAAGGTCAGAAACACCTTTAATTCATTAATTAGATTACATGTAATTATGAATTTATGTACTTAATCCATTCTATGTCACCTTTGATTTCAACCTACAACTGGGTTGTTCAGTCTTGCTTATGTTTTACATTACAGTTGTCTATACGCAATTCATGAGGCAAGAAAGAGACACAAAACAATGAAAATAATGTAATATAATAAAAAATTAATAAATCACAAAAACAAATGTAGTAAAATGATTTTTTTATTATTCTATCTTTATCATTTTTATTTATACAATCTTAAATGATCTGTGTCTTCTCTCACGAGAGTCATGGAACATATTTCTTTTTTATGAATAAAATGGACAAAACACTAGAAAAGTATGGGTAGTGGGCATTTGAGTAAATGCATCCACCTGTATCAACAAATACAATAAAAGTGTTTATAGTAAACTGTATAAGCAGTGTTCTGCCTGGAGAGGATTTGTGAAAATTGGAGTACAATCAACAGGAAGGGAGATGATTTTGATGCACTGACTCTCAGCTTCAATGACTGAATTTAACTAAGGAATATGCAAAAGAATGTGCAAACAAGAGAGCCGAAGAGATGAAAATCAGAATGGAAGTGAAGTAACTTCTTTCAGCCTCGCAGTTACACTTGCTTTACAGTCCACAAGCTAGATACTTTCCATGAATCTGGAGAATCACAAGTCTGGGTAGAACACCATCCCATATTTCTTCAACTTTGGGCCTCAGCAGTATCAAAGGAAAGCACTGCGATTGTTACACTCCTGTATGTCTAAGCACGTGGCTGGGTAGATCACCATCACATATTTCTTCATGCAGGAACTCCCTCTCTCCATCCTATCTCCACCTTCCTGGTCCATTGCCACTTTCTTCTGAACTGAACTGTTTGAACGTTCAGTTCAAACACAAGCTGGTGAATTAGCAAAACACAGGCAGAGACAAGATTTGCACACATATATCACTGTATTGTATATCTGTTTTCTCATCATTCTCATCGGCTTCAGTTTGCCTGGCCGAGGCATGTTTATATAGAGTGATGGAAAGGTAGGTATATGTGTTAAAATTAATAATAATAATAAAGATAATCATCATAATCATAATATTTCAGGAAACAATGACAAGCATGTCTTATTTATTCTGTAAATTACTCCTATGCTGTGTTTGTCATGTCATTGTATTTGCTCACTAAGATATCATTTTTGGTTGTGGTCACACATTAATATTAAACGAGTTGTGAGAAATTAACACCCTGTTTCTGTTCCTGCATCATGAATTCTTACAACTTTGGATCATCCATCACAAAACAGCCATAGTTTCAAGTGCAGACAGAGATACTAATAAACGTGAGTTTATCAGCAGCCAAAACATGTCCAGAATCCAAAAACGAACTAAAAAATCAGGCAGGGTCAGCACCAGAAAAACACAGCAGTCACGCAAAGTCAGGATCCAAAAAATCTAAGTCAAGAAAACAAAACAAAGTCATAATGGGCAGGCAGCCAGGCAAACAGGAACAGGCAGGTGAGGACGAAACAGAGCAAGCACTGAAACGAACTGCCTACAGACAGGAGAACGAACGGGGTATAAATACACTACATATAAAAAGACTTATACATATATATAATACATACAAAAAGACTAACACGCAAATGTGGAACAGGTAAACAAGCAGATAAGTGAAACAAATAAGGCAATCAGCAGTAACAGGCGGGGCAAAGACATGAGGGTAATGCTAACAAAAGCAAATGGACAGGGAAAACAGTTACAAAAACAAACTGGCAAAAATCCATATATGGGTTGGTGTGGCACGCGTATGTGAGAGGACAGAAGTGCATAAGACTGTAGTTCAGTGACTGAGAATCAAGAGCCCAGGTGTAAGGGTGTGGTTTAGTCTGGCTCCTGCTTGAAAACAGACTGTGATAATACAAGTAGGCATTTTGAGGCTTTCAGCTGGCAGACGGCAAACAGACACAGGGCACAGAGCATCTGCCTGATAGAGTACAGAACTGAAGAAGATGGACTGGTCTTTTCTGAGAGGGAAAACAACAGTCTTTTTCCTGGCCAAGAACATCACCTTGTTTGTTCTGCTGCAGATTTTAGAGCACTTGATGGAGCCTCTTTTTACCTGCCCATGCAACAAGTTCAGGCTTCCTTTTGTGGGGATGTACTTCTGCACTCCAGCTTTGGCCTTCATTGTGTTCGCTGTTTCTTTGCAGCAGGGCAGGATCTTTCTGGACAAGATCTGCAAATGTTGTTGCAAAAAAGACCCTAACCCTAACCCTAACCCTGACCCTAACTCTGACCCTGACTCTGATTCTCGCTGTCAACATTGCAGCCATTCCTGCATGAAGAAATATGGAATGACGCTCTACCCTGCTTTGTGCTGGCTTGTGATTCTCCTGATTGATGGAAAGTATTTAGCCTGTGGACTGTACAGCAATTGCAACGGCACAATGGTCACTGCCAATATGACAGATCCGATGATGGTGGAGAACATGGCGAAGTCCAAAGTATGTATCAATATCAGTCCTGTCACTGTCTTTCCTTTTACAAATACTTGCAAACTTTTTATGCTCTCTCAGTCGTTACCTTATTGATTGCTGACATTCAAGTTCATATAAAACAGCTTCATCTCTTTAAGCCAATTTATGTATTCACAAATGCAGCCAGGCTAACATCAGAAATAGGGCAGAACCATATTCTGGTTAATTTCTTGGCTCTTTTGACAACACCTTGTTTAGTTAATAGTAAGATGCACCATATGGCACTTCTACCTGACTGACATCTGTCAAATACAATTACATTGTATAAAGAAATAAAGCATAGTTCTGCTGTTGGGAGATAGTTCTTTTCAGCCGCATGTTGTTTGATCAAGAAACACATGGCACAGCGATTGATCTAGTTGTACTTGCATGTATATGACAATACAAAGTGATGCCAGCACGTCTGGCCTGAGACAAAAGGCACCTTAGGATAACCAGTTGTCACCTCCGGTCCGGAGACCGTTGGATTCCCCACAACACACGTTAACTTAGCTTCAGAAGTTTGAATTAAGTTTTGTTTAATTATGCACAACTTTACGCAACCAATCCAACTTGTCCTGTTTTTGTCAGAATAACATGAATGGCTTTCTCCTGTAAACCCCTCTACCGAAAAACTGTATAAATGTGAACCAAATATTTCATTCTTTGAACTACTTTCCATGCTGTTGTTCCCACACCCAGCTGTGCAAATAAATATTCCTGTCTTTGCTGCGAACATCAGATCTGCTGCTTCATTGGAACCAACTTATTGAGAATTTATCCATTTACCAACACTGCTATGGTGAGGTTCTGCAAGGTTTTGAAATTGCAAAGCACAATTTAAAATTAGAATACACCTGAATTAGTCATTATAGAGACAAAAGCTTCGCATTACTGATAAAGAAAAATCCCCGTTTCTGACCACACTGAATTTGTTCATATAAATTATGTTTCTTTTCAGGTCATAGGATTTGGTATAGTCGCTGGATTTGTGCTAATTTATCTTTTATACCTCTGCTGGGAACGACAATGCAGATCATATGAAGATCGGTATGAGGAAATGAACATGAGGAAATTGGAAAAGAGAAAAGAAAGGTATGCAAGGGAATATGTGAAGAAGTGTTTAGATGACAGAGCTAACGAATGTGATCAAAAGCTGAGAAGGGGACCTCCGGAAACCCCAAAAATTGAAGTTCTGTTTGGGGATAAAATGCATTTTAGTCTGGGTAAGCAGTCTGAACCATCAAGCATCAATCAGTCTCCATCACAGAGTGAAGCTCAGTCTGAACCATCGAGTAGCGGTCAGTCTGCAGCACAGAGTAAAGCTCAGTCTAAACCATCGAGTAGCGGTCAGTCTGCAGCACAGAGTAAAGCTCAGTCTGCAGAGCTGAATAAAAAAACCATTACAGATACAATACACCAAACCTTCTCATTCAAAAAGTGATGGGGAAAGTAATTATATAACCTATACCAATGGTGCCAGATCATTACAGGTACTGTTTATCCTCTCTGTGTTTACTGTGTTTGTTGATGCTGTTTGTGGGCTGCAGTCACTCAGCTGAAAATTGCATATATCCATAACTTATCAAGATGTTTGTGCCTTTTTATTCATTTCATTAGACATGAGTAAAAATGTATGTTTTTATTGGTTTAGGAGTACTCTTTTGTTCATGACTTCCTGAAATAAGAACTTAACCAACAGCTTCACAAACTTTATCAAAGCGATAAAATGAGTATTAATGTAGTTGCTTGTGATGTGCAAGATAGCTTGTTCAGAAAAACAGAGTACTCATTATTTTATTATTTTGTCTGTGTTTTCTTTTCCTCCTTTCTTTCCTCTCAGTTTATTGAGTAGATAAAGACTGAATATTTTAAGTTTCTCTTTTACATATTTGTGTGAATTTTAGCTTTTAGTAGTTGATGATTGAAATAATGATAAATATTTAGAGAATCTCTGTAGATTATTAATGTTTAATCACCTCCAAATGTATGTATCTCTTAAATACAATAATCCAAAAATGTCAATATAGTATCATTGTTTGGATGTAAATGACAAATGCAATGATAAAGGTTTTGATTGAAATAAAAAATTGAAATAAATTGTGAAATACATTTTTCATTAGTGTCCACACATAATCACTCTGCCACAGTGTTGCTGTCATGATCAGTCTGACCATGAAAACTTTATATCAACAAGGCCCCTGGAACACAGTGAGTAGACACATGACACAATGCAGCAGTTTAATGACGAGTAAAATAACAGAAAAAAGAAGATGGTGGCATGAGAATTCACCTTGGTGGCTGTGCTCCAGCTAACGGAGAACATGTTTCAAAATCATTTTATCTGCTTGTGCAACAAGCACAGGGTTCCTCTTGTGTGGGTGTACATCACTGCTCTGGCATTCACTCTTTATGTAGCCAGCAGTGCCCTCAATGTGACTTAAACAGTGGAGGTTCAGGTTTGCACTTGGCACAGGACTGTGTAAAGAAGAGGCGAGAAATCTATTACATATAATACATATTAAATGCGTGCATTAACAAATATATGTACTTAAAATACTGCTCATTCCTGATGTTTGATGGTAGCCAACTTCTAAAGAAAAAAGTTTTTTTTTTTTGACTGAAGGAACAGTTCACCTGAGGTTTGTATAGAGGTCTGGTATCATTCTTTTAATCTTGTTGTTATTTTTGCTTTGCAATATCTGTTTGAATTTTCCCTCTTCGGTTGGCAAAGGTGCTCATTAATCTGATACGAAACGGACAAAAGAGCCAGCGAGGCGTGAAGGGAGAGGCGCCACCCAGGTTGTTTTGGCTGCCTGGCACTGTATTTCAGTGCTCTACCTGTGAGCAGGAAGAGCAAAAAATATATAAAAAATGGAACTACAGCGTATGTCCAGAAAAAAGAACAGTGTACTTGTTGCGTGACCAGCCGCTAAAGTGTAGAGCAGGGTTCCTACGGTGATGTTCCTGTTTGTTTGCCGTCTGCCAGCTGATTGCCAATCAAATAAAATGACTTCCCCAGTCTCACACCCTCCATGGGTGTTTTATTCTTCTGATTGGACAACATTACCTCTGACCAGTGGAGAAATATCCCTACAGATACTGATACTGTCAGAATGACTCTGTAGAACATGTCCTGTGAAATTCAAAGTAACATACTGTTCTATCTATTTTTTATTATACTGTATACGGTTTCTACAGTGACATATTGTTTTACAACAGAAGGACTTACAGTACAAATACTATATTCAGCTTCTGCAGTAACATACTGTACTATCACAAAGGGATTATGGTACAAACACTGTATTCAGCTTCTGCAGTAACATACTGTACTATCACAAAGGGATTATGGTACAAACACTGTATTCAGCTTCTGCAGTAACGTGCTATAACTACAGTAAAAGAAACTGCACATAGCTTTCACAGTCAAATATTGCTCAAAACACAGTGACTCACAGTACAAACACTGTAGACAGCTTTCACAATAACATACTGTCCAAATGCCTTACTGCTATCTTACAGTATCTTACTGCTCATATTATTTACTGTGTGTTTGTTTTCCTGATTACCATTATTCCCTTAAAAGCAGCTGGCTACTGAACCTACACGACCTCCTCTAATACCGCACTAATGGACTCATGCACCCAGGACTACACATTCTATCACAGCATAATCAAACAATGTCAAAGCAGTAGTTATGAAACACCAGAAGTGCCAGGGCTCATAAGTACACATCAGTCAAGTCTGAAAAATAAAAAAAAAACAATTGCAGATAGAAAACTGAATGCAAGAGAGCAAATGCAACCTCGAAAATATTACAATTCTTAGTATTCCTAATTTTAAATATAAAATATTAATTATATTTTATATTATTTTTCCCCCCAGTTTTTCCACATTGAATGGTGCCGTTTTAGTAAAGTATAACACTTATAACACGTTTATAACATAACTGCCCTTTTCTTGTCCAGAGGGCAGTGTAACCATTCACATCTCAATTACATGTCATTCCTGCATATCCACCAGAGGGCGACATTGGGCATCTGACGTTACAGCCAAAGACCAGGTCTGCGTGAATGAGGAAGGCAGAGAGAGAGAGAGAGTCGAATTTCAAAATCTCCCTTTATTATTCAACATAATTCACATGGTACATTACTATCTCCACATCACAACACATCAGTAACATTCTCACATACACATGAAAATGGTACAGATGGGAGAAATAAAATAAATAATATAAGAAGGGAGAGAATGGGGAGAGAGAGATTAAAAAGTAAAGTAAGCTGGGGACAGAGAGGGAGAGAGGAGACAGACGAGGTTCGTGGCTCATGTGTCATATATTCAGAGCAGAAGGTGCTGTCTGTCTTAATCATGAAAAAAGCATTTTTTAGCTATGTCTGTCTTTCTTAATCATCATTGTTTTTCTGCTTATGTATAATAGTTCCTAACACAGAATATTCATTGGGACCTCTAGTGTTTCTTGCTGTACCAATAAATCCTATTGAGCAGAAAAGAATTAGAAATAGATCAATTTACTGGGCTCCAGGTAGTGAATAATCAGTGACCAAATACCTTCAGTTTTCTGTTGCACTGTTGAACAGATTAATTTATACATCTCTGAATATGATTATTATTGTAATGAATACTACTTTTTTTTCATTGTTAAAGTACCCCCAACCCATGCAACTCTTTCTGTTTTTGACATTTTGTATGATATCATAAAACAATTCCATATACTGCCAATAAAACTGAGCCGAATCTTAATTTGAGAAAGAAAGGAAAACGATGGGAGAAAGAGAAAGTGACAGAAAGAAATAGAGAAAGAGAGACAGAGAGAAAGAAAGGGAGGGAGAGCTGAGATTTATTGTTCATTTTTCTTGCTGTACTTATAAATTTTATTGAGCTGAACACAATTAGGGAGAAAATAATTTACTAGACTCTAGTTTTTGACCAAATTCCGAGTTCAGTTTTCTGTTGCAGTGTTTATGCACTTCATTTACGCTGCTCTTCATGTTATTGTAATTAACACCACTTTTCTTTTATTGTTAATTTGAACCCATGTGATGGTTTTTTACATTTCTGTATGACATGGTGACATGGTATGACTGAATAATACAGTCAATGAAGCTTAGCTGAACTTTAATTTGAGAGCGACAGAACATGGATGAAAGAGAAAGAAAGTGAGAGAAAGAAAACAAGAAAGAGGGGAAGGGAAGAAGAAAAGGAGGGAGAGCTGAGATTTACAATATTGCCAACGCAGCCAGTCTGAAGCGAACTGAAAACAGAAGGAAAGAAGGATGAAGTAACAGATGAGAGAGAGGAAGAGTGGGGAGCAGACAGACAGATGAGAGAGAGGAAGAGTGGGGAGCAGACAGACAGATGACAGAGAGGAAGAGTGGGGAGCAGACAGACAGATGAGAGAGAGGAAGAGTGGGGAGCAGACAGACAGATGAGAGAGAGGAAGAGTGGGGAGCAGACAGACAGATGAGAGAGAGGAAGAGTGGGGAGCAGACAGACAGATGAGAGAGGGGAAGAGTGGGGAGCAGACAGACAGATGAGAGAGAGGAAGAGCGGGGAGCAGACAGACAGATGAGAGAGAGGAAGAGTGGGGAGCAGACAGACAGATGAGAGAGGGGAAGAGCGGGGAGCAGATAGACAGATGAGAGAGAGGAAGAGCGGGGAGCAGACAGACAGATGAGAGAGGGGAAGAGCGGGGAGCAGACACAGATGAGAGGTCACCCTTAAGGACTGTCAGCCCTGGAAACTCATTAGTCAGTTTAGCTTAGCAAGATACAAACAGCCACGACATCATTTCCTGTCTGTGAGGTTTCAAGAGATGATGTCATTGGGAATAGATGACATTTTATATTGCCCTGTTCAATAAAATGGTAATATATGCAGTTTCACATTCATTTCTACTTTTCACCACCATTCCAACTGGCACCCAGAGAGAAGTGGTTTGAAATTGAGCATTGATGGGAAACTGCAGTGTGTGTGTGTATGTGTGTGTGTGTGTGTACATTTGTGACTATGTGAGAGTGTGTGTGTGTGTGTACACGCATTTGAGTGTGTATTCACATACATGATCTGTATGTGTGTCTATGTGTGCATGCAGGTTTGTATGTATACATGTATGTGTGTGTATGCATTTGAGTTTGTGTGTGTGTATCTGTGTGTGTGCACACATTTGATCGTGAGAGAGTATATGTGTGTGTATGTGTGTGTGTGTGTGTGTGTCCATGTTTTGTGTGTCCTCTTCCCCATTCCACTTTTCTTCATCCCCTGCGTTTTTGTCTCTCAGTATTTATTACAGTTTCCAGTTATTATCATAATTTCAGCAACCTAAGAACCTCTAAACTCATAATTTAAAGTATTGTGTAAACTCAACACGCACACAAATAATTCTCCTCCTCTCTCATTTCTTTCTCTCTCTCTCTCTCTCTCACACACACACACACACATTCAATATGTTCCATATTTATTGTTTTATAATGTACTGTTATACACTTTGGCACTACATATTGCCAATATATTACCAAAAATATCAAATATAAGTACAAATATGTTAATAACAATACATGAAATACTTGAACACAGTATTTACCATAGAATTACATCATGCAAAAAGATATTAACAATATACAGTATAACACTAATAATACTACTTTTACTACTCACATCAGGTTTCTCTGCTGTGTTTCGAGTGTTTTAATCTGTTATTACAGGTTTCTCTGCTGTGTGTTTTGAGTGTTTTAATCTGTTATTACAGGTTTCTCTGCTGTGTGTTTTGAGTGTTTCAACTATAATCTGTTATTACAGGTTTCTCTGCTGTGTGTTTCGAGTGTTTTAATCTGTTATTACAGGTTTCTCTGCTGTGTTTTGAGTGTTTCAACTATAATCTGTTATTACAGGTTTCTCTGCTGTGTGTTTTGAGTGTTTAAATCTGTTATTACAGGTTTCTCTGCTGTTTGTTTTGAGTGTTTTAATTATAATCTGTTATTACAGGTTTCTCTGCTGTGTGTTTCGAGTGTTTTAATCTGTTATTACAGGTTTCTCTGCTGTGTGTTTTGAGTGTTTAAATCTGTTATTACAGGTTTCTCTGCTGTGTGTTTTGAGTGTTTTAATCTGTTATTACAGGTTTCTCTGCTGTGTTTTGAGTGTTTCAACTATAATCTGTTATTACAGGTTTCTCTGCTGTGTGTTTTGAGTGTTTAAATCTGTTATTACAGGTTTCTCTGCTGTTTGTTTTGAGTGTTTTAATTATAATCTGTTATTACAGGTTTCTCTGCTGTGTGTTTCGAGTGTTTTAATCTGTTATTACAGGTTTCTCTGCTGTGTGTTTTGAGTGTTTAAATCTGTTATTACAGGTTTCTCTGCTGTGTGTTTTGAGTGTTTTAATTATAATCTGTTATTACAGGTTTCTCTGCTGTGTGTTTTGAGTGTTTTAATTATAATCTGTTATTACAGGTTTCTCTGCTGTGTGTTTTGAGTGTTTCAATCTGTTATTACAGGTTTCTCTGCTGTGTGTTTTGAGTGTTTCAATCTGTTATTACAGGTTTCTCTGCTGTGTGTTTTGAGTGTTTTAATTATAATCTGTTATTACAGGTTTCTCTGCTGTGTGTTTTGAGTGTTTCAATCTGTTATTACAGGTTTCTCTGCTGTGTGTTTTGAGTGTTTCAATCTGTTATTACAGGTTTCTCTGCTGTGTGTTTTGAGTGTTTCAATCTGTTATTACAGGTTTCTCTGCTGTGTGTTTTGAGTGTTTTAATTATAATCTGTTATTACAGGTTTCTCTGCTGTGTGTTTTGAGTGTTTCAACTATAATCTGTTATTACAGGTTTCTCTGCTGTGTGTTTTGAGTGTTTTAATCTGTTATTACAGGTTTCTCTGCTGTGTTTTGAGTGTTTCAACTATAATCTGTTATTACAGGTTTCTCTGCTGTGTGTTTTGAGTGTTTCAACTATAATCTGTTATTACAGGTTTCTCTGCTGTGTGTTTTGAGTGTTTTAATCTGTTATTACAGGTTTCTCTGCTGTGTTTTGAGT
>JAFBMS010000113.1:836372-878872 GCA_019788955.1 Albula glossodonta | reverse complement strand
TTGTTGGGCTCTGCGAGATCGGGGCCGAGTTCAAACCGCAAAACATTTCATGATGTTTCGCAGCCGATCGCGTTGAAGCTACACAAGCCTTGGAGTGCTGTGCTGGGGAAACCATTTGCATTTGCGTTTGCGGAAAGTGCTCTGTCTGTGACATGTTTCCCCTGTTTATTCAAAGTGTCCTCTAGGCCAGGCTACAGTCCACTCCTGGCAAATCTTCTGCCCAAGAAAACTTCACTTGGGAACATGTGACACTCCACCAATCAAACGCAACCACACGTAGTTGCGTTTGATTGGTGGAATGTCACATGCTCCTGAGCATAGTGAAGTAAGGATTGGACCATGAGTGTGTTCCGAGTGTTCCAGGCTTCCTTCTTTTCAGGTAGTCCTGATGAAGTTCTCCAGAATGAGAATCCCCTCATTCAGTTGAGTTTTGTTCGCTCCAGTTTTGGGGATGTGCTGGAGGGGGAACAGAGCAACCACAGATTTCATTTGGGTGTGAGGGTGGGCAGGGTACGCCCATTGCTGTAACCAGAGGCAGCAGTAACATAGCCTGTTATAGAGCCATAGAGCCATTACCAAATTGATTACATTTTCTATTCAATTATTAAACATTTATAAAATAGTATGTGTTTGTATAACATTCGTTTAACCAATGTGTCTCATGCTAGTTTTAGCTTATTTCTCCCCCCTTTCAGCTTATGGGACCTGGATGAGAAGTAGCAAGCTGTTTTTTTTTTTTTTTTTTTTTTTTTTTTTACAAATCTCCCCCTTTAGGTTAATGAAATCCAATAAAAGTAGCTGTTCACAAAAAAACGTAAAATTTATGATACTGCAGTCCTTCCTCCTGGTGAACGTAACATGGTTAGCTGGATTTTGGAGGCGAGAGGGCTGTGATATTTAGGCCACTAGCGACCGACAGCATGTAAGACTCGTGCCTTAGGAGTTCGCTTGTTACCGTGACAATGCATCATTTTTCCTGCACCTCGCGCTGTGACATGGTGATTACGGTTTCAGGAAACATCGCCGAGAACTGGCCGCACATGCAACGCTCCGGAACGTCCGCCAGCCGTTCAGCACCAATTTAAACACGGACATTTATGTGCGATTGTGCGGCGCTGCGAGACATTATTGAATGACGTCAGACCAGAGAAACTCTGAAACGAGTCTCGCGTGCGACTGCTGCGAGGGAAAAAAATTCCATATATCAGAGAATAACGCAACCTTCGGGAAAAGGGGCACCAACGCACTGGACATTGATGGAGACGCCATCACACCTCCCACAGAAGCTCTGGTTTACTGTTATAAACTCAACACTGGCGCAATGTGGCGAGAGACAGAACTCACCTGGACCCCATTAACCTGACAGCTGCGTTTCCAGTGGGAGGGACTTGAGGGATGCACACGGTCATGTGTCCCCAATAAAAGGGATTTCCCTCCACGACCAGATGTTTTCTGTGATGGTTTTCACAGCTGCCGTGAAATATGCATGCCTAATGTACTGCAGACAAACACGCGCGCACACACTCACGCACACACACACACACACAAACAGAATGAAAAGATTTATACTCACTTATCTACATATTGCACAATAAATACTTTAAATAACAATTCAATAAAATACTAACTAAACCTAACAACAATGTGATAATAAACAATATCTTCTCAATAATTATCACTCTAGACAGCATGAAGATGTTTTATCTGTTTTCCTTTAGAAACAGACAGACACAGACAACATGGATGTACGCAGCACTGAAACTTTGGGGCCAAAGTATCATCATGGAAGATTGACCTGAAGACCAGCCCTTAAATCTCACACATTTCAACACCTGTCCATGTTGTCATTTCCTGGTACCTGTGGTGGAAGTCTGTCTGCAGGTCACCCTAAAACCTCCCCCTGGACAATAAACTCCCTCAGCACAACGTCACACCTGTCAGCCCCCTGTCAGAAAATCCTCCAGACAGAGACACATAATGATTCTGACAAACACACACATACAGATGTTTACACAACACTCAAACGTGTCACACAAAGACAGAAATGTGTGAATACACACATATTGACAATCAATCACACACACATGCACTCACAGACAAATATTTACATACAGTTATGATTTCACATTTTGCATATTTCAGTCACATGCACGTGTAATTGTTCATAGTTTGATGTTGCCCTCCCTCGCTGTGTTACAGTGAGTGTCAGGGGCAGGGTTCATGGGGAGCTGATTCTGCCGGTGAAGAAAAAACGACGGCACGGAGGTGCATTTGAAGAGCTTCCTGAATCTCAGTTACTCTCTGAGGGGAAACACGGGGAATAAAACCCTGCTCTGAGGGAAATTTAGGGAATACGGGAAATAAAACCTCTAGAGGGACGAGCTTACTGTACATGAGCAGTGTTATCCAGTTGTCTGATTCTTCAGCTCTTATCACAGACTCCTAATGGCCTGAACACACAGACTCATGTGCACATACACACTCACATACACACACACTCATACACCATACACACTCACATACATACACACATGAATACACATTCACATACACACACACTCATACACCATACACACTCACATACATACACACTCAAATACACACACACTCACACACCATACACACTCACATACACACACACTCATACACCATACACACTCACATACATACACACATGAATACACATTCACATACACACACACTCATACACCATACACACTCACATACATACACACTCAAATACACACACACTCACATACACACACACACTCACACACCATACACACTCATATACACACACACACTCACACACCATACACACTCACATACACACACACTCAAATACACACACACTCATACACCATACACACTCACATACATACACACATGAATACACACTTACATAGACACAAACTCACATACACATACACACTCACATACATACACACTCAAATACACACACACACTCACATACACACACACTCATACACCATACATACTCACATACATACACACTCATACACCATACACACTCAAATACACACACACACTCACATACACACACACTCAAATACACATACACACTCACATACACACACACTCATACACCATACACACTCAAATACACATACACACTCACATACACACACACTCATACACCATACACACTCACATACATACACACATGAATACACACTTACATACACACAAATACACTCTTACTCACACACCATACACATTCTCTCTCTCTCTCACACACACACACACACTCATAACCATACATACTCACACACACACATATTCATACACTATACACACTCACAGACACACACACATATTCATACACTATTCACACTCACAGACTCTCTCTCACACACACACACACACACACACATACACACTCATACACCATACACACTCACATAAATACACACATGAATACACTATACACACTCACAGACACACACACACACACACACACATATTCATACACTATTCACACTCACAGACTCTCTCTCACACACACACACACACACACACACACTCATACACCATACACACTCACAGACACTCAAACACACACACACACACACACACTGTACACATGCATATACTCTCACTCACTATAAACTCACACACACTCAGGCAAGCTACACCACACGCCTGCTGCGTTTTATAGCTCAACAGATGACTGAAATGAGTGCTGCGATTCAATTTCAGACAGAATTCATCTTCCTAACTTGTTTTTCTTTCCTGTTTTTTTTTCTCTTTTTTCATGTGGCCTGAGAGTAACTGCCACTCTGAATAAAATCCCTCGCTCATCAGAGAGAGGAAAAGAAAGAGTTTGTGTAAGAGAGGGAGAGGAGAGGAAAGAGTTTGTGTAAGAGAGGGAGAGGAGAGGAAAGAGTTTGTGTAAGAGAGGGAGAGGAGAGGAAAGAGTTTGTGTAAGAGAGGGAGAGGAGAGGAAAGAGTTTGTGTAAGAGAGGGAGAGGAGAGGAAAGAGTTTGTGTAAGAGAGGGAGAGGAGAGGAAAGAGTTTGTGTAAGAGAGGGAGAGGAGAGGAAAGAGTTTGTGTAAGAGAGGGAGAGGAGAGGAAAGAGTTTGTGTAAGAGAGGGAGAGGAGAGGAAAGAGTTTGTGTAAGAGAGGGAGAGGAGAGGAAAGAGTTTGTGTAAGAGAGGGAGAGGAGAGGAAAGAGTTTGTGTAAGAGAGGGAGAGGAGAGGAAAGAGTTTGTGTAAGAGAGGGAGAGGAGAGGAAAGAGTTTGTGTAAGAGAGGGAGAGGAGAGGAAAGAGTTTGTGTAAGAGAGGGAGAGGAGAGGAAAGAGTTTGTGTAAGAGAGGGAGAGGAGAGGAAAGAGTTTGTGTAAGAGAGAGAGAGGAGAGGAAAGAGTTTGTGTAAGAGAGGGAGAGGAGAGGAAAGAGTTTGTGTAAGAGAGAGAGAGGAGAGGAAAGAGTTTGTGTAAGAGAGGGAGAGGAGAGGAAAGAGTTTGTGTAAGAGAGGGAGAGGAGAGGAAAGAGTTTGTGTAAGAGAGGGAGAGGAGAGGAAAGAGTTTGTGTAAGAGAGGGAGAGGAGAGGAAAGAGTTTGTGTAAGAGAGAGAGAGGAGAGGAAAGAGTTTGTGTAAGAGAGGGAGAGGAGAGGAAAGAGTTTGTGTAAGAGAGAGCGGGGGACAGGGGAAGTGAACAACATCAGTGTACTCAGTTTAGCGCTGCACTGAGTTACTCCACAGCACTGTATATAAATCACACAGGGAATGGGGATGAGACGAGGGTAATACATTATACAAACACTGCCTGGCTTCATCCTGTGTGCTCTGCAACGAGCATTCATCCTTACAGAGAGAGAGAGAGAGAGAGAGGGAGGAGAGAGAGAGGGAGGGAGGGAGGTAAAAACAGATTGGAAGGTATAGGTGAAGGTTTGCTTGAATTGAACTAAATCTGATAACCAACCCAAAAACACAAGAGGAGGTCTAGACAGGAACCCCTTCAAGTACAGATCTAAAAATGATAAGGGATAGAAACTATCAGGAAGGCTATAAGGCTTAGCTCTCTCGGTCTTAAAGGTGTGGAGAGAGGAGGAGGGGAATGGCAAAAGGAAGGAGAGGAAGAAGTGGGAGAGGAAAAGTGAGAAATCAAGGGGGAGGAGGTAAAAGAAGAAGGCCAGAGAGAAAATGGTTTTTGGCAGGAGGGGAAAAGTCCTGTCTCTCTAGTACTGCCAGTTTGAATCCATTTGAATCCAGTAAATCATCTATAGTGGATATTGCTGTGCGTTCAGCCAGTACTGCGCGAGATAAAAAATGTGATAACGTAATAACATATGTTAGAATTATAACGACCAGCTCAATGACAGGCCCTCAGCTTATTTTATTGCTGTTTTAGTGCTATGATTGAAATGTAATGCAAGTGAATTGAAGAGAGCTGAAAGGCATGGGGAAAATGACATCGAATGGAGTAAAAGCAGGCGAAGTTGGGAAAACATGTAGAGATGGATGGAGGAAGAAATAAAGAGAGAGAAGGAGGGGGGAGGTCCTTTGGGGTGAGGAGAGGTAGAGGTGAAGGAGCAAAAATGGCAGGAGAATGGGGCGGGTTTTAGAAATAAGAGACGGGAAAAGAAAGAGCAAGGGCTGTCATGAAAGGGGAGTGTGAGAGGAGGCAAAGGTGAAATTGGGCAGAAAGTGAAAGAGGGTCACAGAGAAAAGAGAAAGAGAGAGAGAGGGTAAGAGGAAACAGGGTTCAGAGAGCAGGAGAGGAGAAATAGTGAGACAGAGAGAGAGAAAGAAGGAGGATGAGGGAATGAAGGGATTTGGAGATGGAGGGATGGAAAGGTTGGATGCTGGAGAGGTGTAGAGGGCTTAGAACAGGCTCAAGTCTGTGTACAGGTATTATTCAAATCTCATAAAACGGTGCCAACAAAAACGGCCACACTTCTCCCCCCCACAACCCCCACCCCCCTCTGTCTCCTTCCTGCTGTTTCAATACATCGGCTGTTCCCCCCCCCCAACAAACCCCCCCCCCGCCCTTCAAACACTCGTTAATTTCTGAGTCAACAAGGGTTAGTCTGAAAAAAAGTTCACATATTTCATTTTGGTTTTTCTTTTTCTTTTCCTACCCCAGTCTGGCGCCCCCTCCCCACCTCTGAATCCATTCTACCCCCTTCTCAATTTGCTCACTGTTTTTCCATCCTTTTTCTTTTTCATTTCTCGGTTCTGTCATGACAGATTTCTCACATTCTTTGCCTCCTTATTTTAATTTCTTGAATGGTTTGCTTTCAGTTTTGGAAAAGAAAAAAAAAATTCCTCTCTGCTTTTCCGTCTTTTGCATCGTCACAATGACGGTCTTTCACTCCCCCGAGGGTGGGATGGGGGGGGGGGTTACAGAGCCCTGTTTCATGGCTTTCCCAAAATGCCCCCCCCACACCCGTTCCAGTCTCCCTCTCCCTGCTTTTCTCTCTCTCCCCCTCCCTGGATGGTTTTTATATCTACAGCATAATCCCTGAAATGAAAAAAGTTTAGCAATGGAGGATTTTCGTAACTCTGAAATGTTCGTAGCTTTGAAAGAGCCTTCAAGTTCACCCATTTAATTAATTCAGGTCCCTTATTTTATTAGAATTGAATTCTTACAATATGGAAGCCTTGTATTTATGCTTGTGTAGTTGCTGTTCTCAGCTGAAATCAGTAACCAATAATTAGGTGGTGGTAATCTATCACAGTAAGGATTTATTTCTACACTGCATTTCCAAAAGATACCTGTAATTTTCACCTCTTTGGGTTCCTCTTGATGAAATTCTGACTCTCCTCATTGTGCCCTTTACCTGTTTATGGCCGCTCATTTGTAGGCCTGCTTATTTTGTGCCTCAACTTAAGATTGTGACGTCATCGAAGCCCACTGCGTGCATCTGAAGCCGGGGAAAATGAGGACTGGAGATTTCCAACAATCCAAACATTGTTTCAAAGGTCAGGAATTCAATAAATGTTTCTCATGCTCACAAAATTGTGACATTACATATTTCATTGTTTGAAAACCTAGCTCTCATTTTTTTTTCCTGGCTGATAAGGTTTTCTGTTTTTGATTTGTTTGTTAAGATCAACGTTTGCAGGTTGTTCAGTGGGGGAAAGACTCTTTTCTCTTTTTGTGAGGTTTTTTAATGAAAGTCACCCCTTGCTCCACCAGCACCTCGCTCTCCCTTCCTGTTTCTCATCCTCACTGTTTCCCAAACTCTTTCGCTACATCTGCTCTCTGTTTTCTCATTTCTCTTCATCTCTTTCTTCTATGTCCATCTCTCTCTGTCCCTCTCTGTCCCTGTTTGTGTCTATCGCTGGATCTCTTTCACTCGCTCTCTCACTTTCTCTCTCTCTCAGTCTCTTCTCTCTCTCTCTCTCTCTCTCTCTCCCTCCCCCCTCCCTCTCTCTCGGAGGACTGATAGCTCCTTCGTTTCTTGATGTTCCGCCAGCCTTCACTCCGCTTATTGAAAATGGACAAAACAGAAATTTCCAGAAAGGAAAAGCCCTCCTGTACAGTAACATATGCCATCGATGCTTCCACGCTGTTCTGCATCAGGTCCGCATTAGCATGTAGCCCTACGGAGGATGCACCGTGTCGACATAAAAAGCGCAGTGAATACCGTCACTTCACACCTTTCCTTCCTGCTGTGTGTGGCGGTGGCATGCTAAATTCCCATGTGGCTCTTCCTGACTCCTCGCATGGCCTGTTTCTCTTGCCCTGAAACTTTGACCAGGACACTGAGGTTAATGCTCTTTCAGAAAAGTGCCATGGGATTTTTAATGACCACAAGGATTAACATCTCATCCATGGGATGGCACCTCCTGCAACACAGTGTCCCTATTGCTTAATCTCTTAATCTTAATTTGTCTGGACCTTCTTCAGCTGATATATCACACCCAGTGCTGTGAAAATGGTGCCACACAATGATTCAGGTCTGAAAATTGATGTCAGTGAAAAGAGTACTTCACTGCAAAAGTTTATTTTATTTATGTATCCTAATGTTATTTTCCATGCAAGTTTTTGTGTGTATCACAGATGTGATGCAATATCAGACTGACTGCACAGCTCAGCTGGGGGATTGCAGAGTGACTGTGCAGCTCAGACAGGGAACTGCAGAGTGACTGCGCAGCTCAGACAGTGGACTGCAGAGTGACTGCGCAGCTAAGTCATTGGACTGCAGAGTGACTGCGCAACTCAGTCATTGGACTGCAGAGTGACTGCACAGCTCAGTCATTGGACTGCAGAGTGAAACTGAACCTGCAGCTGGGGACGAAGCATTCTGGAGGAGATCACGCGCTCGCCTGCGCTCTCCCAAAAACTGTCAGAGCATGTTTCTGTGATGAGACAGGCACACTAATACAGCCGGAGCTTCCAAATTCAGAGAGAAAAAAACAAGGAGAAAGCAGAAAATCTTTCACTGCGATGAGGGATGATGAAGATGGCAAGGATTACTATTCTGATGTGAATCACTTTGGGTAAATTATACGCACATCATAAATACACTGTAATATCAATTATTATGGAAATACGCATGAGCACAGAGGAGCGGAAAAGTACCATTTGGAATAGTGTGAAAAGGTTAAATAAATCGTCTGATGATACACTGCTTCATGTGATTCTAAATGGGACTCTAAGCAGAACCTTCTCTGGGATTCTGGGAGCGATTCATGTCCACCCAGGTTCACAGGGGGCTAAACATCTGATCATGTGCAGGTGCTGTTAAAGGAGCTGCCGGGAGGTTGCAGGTTCGAATCCCAGCTAAGGCACTGCTGTTGAACCCGTGAGCACGGTGCTGCACCAGACCTGCTTCATAAATATCCAGCCGCACAAAAGGACAGTGTGTGATGTGTGAACTGTAAGTTACTCTGGATAAGAGTGTGCGATGAATGACTAAATACTCATTTCTCTTTAAACTGGAATTACACAACTGAACTGAACACAATGTTCTAAGCCCATCCGTGCAGTGATCGATACGCCTTAAAATAACATCCGAGGGATCCCCTGGAAAATGGACAAACACACAAGCTGGGAACTGTCAAACGAGCTTTCCCAAAGTACCGGGGAGTTTCTGAGAGCCAACATGTTTAGCAATGATGGGCTTAGTGGAGATGAGGTTTACTGTGCCCCTTTAGGGTGGAGCCACACTCAGCTGTCAATCACTGACTTGTTTTAATTTAACCAATCAAAAGATGATTTATCGAACCAGTGCTAGTGCAGGCATTGGTCCAAATCACAGAGTCACTGATACTGTATGGTAATTCAGTAGTTTATTCCCATTTATGGATCAATGAAACTTCGCTCTCCCTATCACTAGTGTTTAGCTTTTCCGACCCATGATTCCATGAAACGGACTGCTTCTGGGAACACCTCCAACGGTTCGTCGAGGGATGGGGGGTGGGGGGGCGAGCTGGGGGTGGGCGGGGTGATCTCTGGGGTCATCTCGGGTTTCGTGCGGTCTGGGTCACCACATGGCGGCCAGTCAGCAACCACATTAAAAACTACACCTCCCACGAGGCCTCACCTTCCCTCCAACTGACAAAACCGGCGATTCACATGCCAGGTCAAGGCCTTCAATGACCACTCGCTGAAAGCGAAAGAATGAAAGGATGAAGTCATTGGCCACTGAATGAGTGCTACTGAAAGAGTGAACACAGCTCTATGAACTCTTAAAAGGCAAAACCAAAATATTAATTACAGCATGAAAGCATAAACTGAGCCCATACATCATTTTGATAAATGTCCTTTTGAGACATCATTACATTTTAGTTATTACTACACTTTCAAATGTGATTCTTTGATATTTAAAAATAACTCCATAAAACCCATTCATAAAATATGTTTGATGGTAACAGTTAATTAAAAAATACACCCTGGGCCCTGACATTAAAATGTTGGTGCATTCTGAATATAGAGCCACACTTATGCAGTTTTATCAACACAAATTTGTTGCATGTATTTCTAATGTTGTCCTGCACAATTTTGCCCTGCATGACACCTCCTAAAGCACAGTATCCACATCACTAGACCTAGTCCCTGAAAGACTCCTGCCAGAAATCTGGTTTGATAGATGTAGACCAGGCCTGCAGACCATCGCTGGGGCCTGCAGCCTTGCGGAAGAAGGCCACATATCCAGGGACATGTATGTCACCCTGAGGTTCTGTATGTATGTGTTTAAAATTCATTAAGCCTGGAGGGATGTTTTTTATACGATTTTTACGCATGGCTTGACCTGGAGGGCCCAGGTCAGCCTGTCTGTATAGTAAAGCCACCGTGCGCTCCACATGTTCGACCGTTCCATCGCAGGCCGCTGTAAATCTCAGATTTCATTCTGAATCCCATGTCTGGACGGCAGTTTAGCCCGCGAGCAACTTATAGTGTCTTATATCGGTTAGGGACCCCGGGATTGTTACTTGGAGGTTGCACGTTCACTTCCCACATGTGACACAGCCATTGTATAATCGAGGATTGCACTTTAACTTTAACTGTTTTAGCAAAAGTATCCAGCTGTGTAAATGGATTGTGTTTTTCAAAAAAAAAAGTCAACTTTGACAGTTGTTCTGGATCAGAGCAGCTGCTGCACATCTACAGGTCTAGTTTGCTGACTGTGAATGTCGTAAGGTCAGGAAAACAGAGGCAGTCAGTATTTTCCATAGGAATTTTTCAATTAATACATCACAGTGTGTGCGCGGCCGGAGTATTCCGGCGAACACTTCAGTGGCCAGCGCATTTTTTTTTTCCCCGTTTTTTTTTTTTTTTCCCTTTTTGTCAACAGCTGCACCGGCTCTAACGTTTCCTGCAGTTTGAAAACACGTTCCACTCCCCGAGGTGCCGTCAAATGGCAAAAACCAGCCTTGCATGTTTTTACTTTGTCACACAGTGCAAAAGTGAGGGGGCCGTGGGTGGGGTGGGGGCGGGGGGGGTAAAAAAAATTGAATCTGTTATGTTCATCTCATGTTAAGCTGTGATGAATCCACCGTGTGTTTGAGGGGCCGGTGACAGACTCTGCTATCCAGATAACGTATGGTAAACAACCCCTCTGTTTAGAGGTGAAGGTAGTGGATAACACTGTGGGTGTTAAATCAAGGGCCAGGTTACCAACGGTCAAACACTCTTACAGCAGCCCTGCAGCTCTTTCCTCTTTTTTACATTAATCGTGCATGAAATGATTCATTTGTTTTCCAGCCCGTCAGTAACCTGATGGAAGACCCACTTGGGTCACCCTTACGTTATTTTAGAGCAACGTTTTACATCCAAAAAAAGTGTTGCACGGCAAGACAGGTCTGAGAACTGACATGTCGGTGAAAGCATTAGTAGTTATATGGGAAAAGGCCATTTTCCCACTTCCTTGCAGGTGCCATGGCACGTGTGTGTTTTTGCGAGCATTGCATTCACATTAAAGGTGTTATGCAGCCGTCCCATTCACGACGTTATCAAGCAAATGAAACGGCATGACTTGTCCAGCTGGCTGATGAAATTATACGTCTTCTCTCTCTGGTTCCATTTCATGAGTATTTCTTCAGGTGTAATCAGCCATTGTGAGTCGTTCATGTGACATCACAATAAGTCGGCATTGTAATCTGTGTGCTAATGCTAACAGTGTTAGTTTGTCAGTGTTGATTCTGCCAGTGGCTGTGAGAGTACCAGTATAATGATATAAATGTTAGCAGGTGTGTCACAGGTGTGCCTTGTGATCAGTGTCAGACAGGGTGACAGTTTGATAGATGATAGACACACATAATTAAACTCTGAAACTTGAAACTCCGCCAAATTAAAATCATAATTTGGTGGCCTGCATTTGATGTACCCAGGTGTCAATCATTGGCTTGTTTGAACCGATCAAAAATGTTTTTGCAGTGATTGGCCCAAATCATTGAGTCACTGATTCTATATGGTAGCTTGTCCCAGTTCTAATTCAGTGAAACTCACCATCTCTAATCAAAACCAAAACTTTCGTCTGTCTCTGCACAGGACCGTTTGAAGCGATGAAATCATAGGGATATAACTCCACCTCCTCTGTCCAGTCAAGTGCTCTGAGTTGTTTTTTTCAGTTGGACAATACTCCATAATGGTGAAAAATTTATTGCCTTTTCAATATTTCAGAAGTCTGTGGCAATATTTTTGACATAACTAGAAGTCTGGAGTCTCGTTTTAGCTTCATCTGAACAGAAGCCTCTAATAAATTTTCTGAATCCATTCTCTTGCAATAAGGGGAGGGTTTGCACCACACTGACATCATTGTTTAGGGCAGGGCTAATGATTTTAGGCTTTCTGAGTTCACTTGTCATGGCCTCAATGCAACGATATGTGTGCATCTGTCTATCACAAGTCTCAGGGGAGATTAGGTCCAATTTGTAATCTTAATTTTTATCATAAATTATAATTTAAAATAAACAAACATGATTGAATGTTTGAAGAATCGCCAACAGCCAACAGAAGGAAACAGTGGCTGAAGGAAAAGAAATATCATTCATCATTTTAAAAAAATCAGAATAACAATAAGTCTACATAATAGGCAGAAAAAAAGACAAATTGAGCATTAAATTGTCTTTGCTCGCTACATCCACCCGATGACAGGTATGACATATGTATTCCAACATTTCTAAATGCTCTGAAGCGGGGTGCCCACATGTCTGAGAGGGTTAAATTGTTCTCATATGCCAAATATGAATTAGAGCTGCTTTTCACATGTCACATCCACAGGGAGAACAAAGACAGAGAGGCGATAATTTAAAAAAAAAAAAAAAAACAAAGTCTCACTGACGTCGTAAATTGTCAGGGAGCACAGAGCAGGAGATCAGTTCAAACGATATGAGGGACCAGGCCTGGCCGTTCAAAACATCTAAAAATTCAGATGTTTTCCATAGTAACACACCGCCCAACAGGGACCAGTAAAACACAGAGAATTACATCAGAGAGAGAGAAAGAGAAAGAGAAGGAGAGAGAGAGGAGAAAGAGAGGGAGAGAGGGAGGAAAAATTCTTGAAGTATGAGAAAATTTTACAGCTCCCCTCCCCTCTCTCCTTCCCTCTCTCTCTCTCTCTCTCTCTCTCTCTGTCTTTCTCCCCCCCTCCCCGTGTTTCTCTCAGTCAGTCAATCAGAGCCTTTCAAAGCAGACAGACAGGGCGCTGTCAGACAGACAGACAGACGGACGGACGGACACGCGGACGGTCAGACAGCAAGGGCGAGAGTCACCTATTAATTTTCCAGGTATGATTTCTCCTCTTCTCCTCATATCAGCATAAATATAAACAAATATAAATACATGCATCTAACAAATAAAACATCAAGTGCAATAATGGGCTTTGAGTTTGTCCTAGAATTGCTGGGTATCTCTTGTTTTGCACACTTGTTTTGCACACCTTGCGCCTTGTTTTGCACCTTCAGCTGCATGTGCTGGTTTTGCACAAATGTGCAGAGAAGCTTTCATCTTAATAGTAATAATAATTATATTTTTTTCTTGATTATTACAAATATGAAAGCTGTATATTATCAAGAAAAGCACAATGCTTACAGAGCTGGGCTTGCAGCTTCTAATACAGAGGTAGTGGGTTCCAGTCCCAGGTGCAGGTCCCTCTGTTGTGCTCTTGGGCAGGGAACTTCACCTGGATAGCAGCAGTAAAATATCCAGCTATGGATAGTGACTTTGTGGACTGAACCACAAGCTTCCTCTCAAATCTTGTGCACCAGCCGGAAAGGAAGCAAGGGGAGAGGGTGAGGTGTGAACGAGGGAATACCTGCATTTGAGAGGAGGAGGCTGGCGCTCGCACTGGCAGGTTACGCTTCATGGATATGGCTGTACGGCGGCCAGCGCTGCTCTTTGTCACTCTTTGTGTGCACCGCTGGTAAGGCGGCTTTAAAAAGGAGAGAGGTGTGAGAGAACTGAGATGCAAGGAGAGGGAGAAGGGGATGGAGTGAAAGACACGGACAGACTGATGAGAGCGGTGGAGGGTGGTCGGGCTCAGGTTAAATCGCACCTTCAGCGTGCGGAGTTTGACCCTGTGCCATAGCGATGCTCTGCGCTGGGGACAGTACCTGGCAGCGGGGCTGCAGGCAGGCATGAGGGCTCCACAGAGACCATCCAGCCTCTGCCCTGTGCCTGTCACCCTGGGCTCCTTCAGTGCGCTCATCACATAACTGGAAGGAGCAGCTTTTGATTATTATACTAGGATTACATTGTGAATGATGATGATGATGATGATGATGATGATGAAGAGATCTTTTTGTCTGCTTTTTTGTATGTCACTCTGCAAAGGTGCATTTGTTAAATCAGAAATTTAAAAAATTATTATTATTATTATTATTATTATTATTATTATTATTATTATTATTATTGACGGTTGTTCTCTAGTCATTTATTTTTCTTGCTCCTGTCAGTCCTCACTGAGTTTAACAGGAGCCATATTTCTTTAGGAACGATTAGCGTGAAGCTGGGAATTTGGCTCACCGGTGTTGTCTCTGAGAGTTAGCGAAAAGATGATAAAACTGTAAGCGCAAAGATATACGGTCTCTCGGGGCATATCTGCCGCGCGTCTCCACTCCTCCAGTCCTCTCCGCGTTCCACATGCGCGACCGCGCGCAACTGGGGCGGCTTTTACCCTTTTTACGAGCTGCCCTCCCCTCCCTCACGAAAATCGAATTACCTGTCGTCTCTCCCCGCTGCAACTTTGCCTTGCTTTGTTCTTCGCTTCTGTTTTCTGGCCATCTGTTTTCCACACTTAAAATTTAAGGTTTTCTTTTTGTCGTCTTCTTGTTTTATTCACCCGCTCTGGTCACTGAATCAATAGCGGTTGGAATCGAGTCCATTGCAGCGCAGACTGAGATTCGTTCAAAGAAAGCTGAAGTCGGTTATAATCACAGCAGTCTGTGGGAGTTTTATGGCTTTGCTGTTTTTTTTTCTCCTGAAATAAACGGTCGTTAACCCCATTTTTGTCAGAACTGCAGGCTAAAGCGGGGCACTGTACCACAAATTGTACAGGTTTACCAATTACCATAGTAGTGTCCGTGCGTGGGTGCGATGCTTATGTCAACGTTTCTTATGTTTGCCTGTATATATGTGGTTCTTTTTCCCTGCCAAAGGACTACAGATTTATTTATTTTATTGTAGTTTGATGGTTCTTTGCAGGACAGCCAAGTGGAAAGAAATAAATATGAAATAAATTTATAAATAAATAAATGCACAACTTACTTTAAGTCAATTGTTCTCCCTGCAAAAATTCAAGTAATCGTGATGTAAACACCTGTTACTCTGCTCTGTGTAAATTGTATGGCAAACTCATGAAACAAAAATGATTTTCAAAAGTATAAAGGTCATACAGATTCAGTTCTTTAAATGTATTCTTTAAAATAAAAGAAATTCATTTTAATAGGAATGAGCTGAAGTTCATACCACTCGGCTGCTGAAATCAATTACAGACTAAAACGACTGCTCGTATTCTGGATAACGAGGATAATCGCTCTCGTTATGACGGAGCTTAGTGGTCAAACAGTGGAAAGCCGCCTTTTAAAACGCCTGGCTGAGTTTTTTAGGCTGTGCCGGCGGGTTTGGATGCTGAGCGTGAGATCGCGAGGCGGTTTTACCATGAGAACCCGGGAGAACCCGCATGACTGCGAAACGGAACGCTAGGGCAGACGATGACATTGGCAGTCGAGGAGAGTGAGTGGAGTATCCCAATGTTTTTATATCGTGATATCGTGCGCCCTAAATCAGATTCACAAGTCACGGCTGTGACATATTTCTCTCGAAATGAATTCTGAAGCGTTCATAAGTGCTAACATTTGAGGTTTACTGGACTCTTGATAGCATTACGAAACATCATAAACATCTGTTTTTACCATTCAGAACAGCTGAAAAGGTTTTCTAATGATTTTGGTTTAGGTTGCCTTCAAATAATAATGAAAAAAAGTTTTTTGTGCTTAAACAGAAAGAGGGGTGCACTGAGCATGTGCAAACCCAATGACGTCACTCTAGACATTGGCTAAATGGGTGAAAATTTGAATCATATATAGCTGGTCATTAATGCTGGGCAGCTGGCTGAGCTTCTAGGCAGATTCCATTCATAGGCTCGAACCCATAGTGCATTGCCACCCTTTAAGCTGACTCGCCATTGCAGACATTGTAAAAATGGGTTAAACAACAAGTGATGTAATTACTGATCTAAGATGGCTGACTGGCTTAGCCTCTAGGCAGACTCCATTCATGCATTTGAACCCGGGGCATGAGAAAGCTCCACTCTGCTGTGTCGCCCTTTGAGCTGGCCCGACCCTGCTTTACCCAGAATCCACGGCATTGCGCTGGGATCCAGGGGCAGCGAGCGGTTTGGGCCGAGAGCCACGCAGCCACATAAAAGCACTCATTTAGGGACGGGAGGAAACTGAGCTCCAGCTCCATGGCTCTTTATTAAAGGAACGCGATTCGGTACTCACTCTCACCTCTGACCTCATAATGTACGGGTGGGGGGGGTCATAAACACTATCATTTTAATTTGGGTATAATATAGCACCCCCGAAAAATATTTATATTACGGATTTTTGTTGCCGATTTCATTCAAGCAAAGCCTTTTTATTACTTTCTACCATAAAATTTTCTTCATCCAATCAAAACCCCTCTGTCAGTGTGTGGCATGGACCAAGACCCAGTGCTTATCGGTTCAGGAGAGGTTGCCAGATAGTGATGAGTTTCACCAACCCAAACCCCCCATTCCTTCCTGGCAAGGCCGAGCCAATTGTTGCCTCACAGAATGCACGGCTGTACATTGAGCATGGGACGTGCAAAGGTCCATACAGCACCTATTCCCACTTATGAGGTGACCTGGCAACCCGGGTTTAAATACATTTTGGTAACCTTGATTTCTATGTCATCCTCAGGCCCTTCGCCTTCGGATCTGCTTGTGTGGAGAGATCGACGCACCCCTGTGCATCATTCACCTCTGTTCACGATTACCCCTCCGCTCTACTGCCTCCTGAAAAAAAAACCCTTCTCCATTTTAAACGCAACCCACACCACCATTAAAACACACCTTTAATGACAAAGTGACCTCCCCTTTATTTTGGCCCACCAAAAAAGGCTCTCACCTCCCCTTTAAGAACACTCCCCTTAACAATGAGCCTTTTCCCTGCCCTTACCCTCATCCTCCTCTCCTGTCCCTCACTCCTAACCTTAACCCCCCCCATAGAAAATGGCTCCTCAGGGGCCCCTGCCAATCAGGGTCCTCTCTCCCCACCAAATCCCGCCCACGAGCCTGAGCCCCTGTCTCAAGGCACCAATCAAAGGACCACCAGGGACACTGACCCCGCCTCCACCTCCGCCCAGCAGCCAATCAAAGTCCTGATCTCGGACACCTGCGTCCAGCGGGACGCAGCCGGGGATGGGGGTGAGGGGGCCGGCAGCTCGGCCGTGGACCTGCAGCCAGGCTCCCCGCTGGTGCTGACCCACCGGATCAAGCTGGTCCCATCGCCGGGGGCCTGCAGCGGGGGGTGCGAGGCCCAGGTGGCGGCCCTACGGGAGCGCGTGGAGAGGCTGGAGAGGGAGGTGTCAGCACTAAGGGAGAAGTGTGGGGGCCCAGACGGGGCATGCTGCACCTCACAGCAGAGCACCGGTAAGACCCGCCTGCCTGGCTGACTGATTGGACGGTTTACTAAGTGGCTGATTGGTTGGCTGCTTTACTGAAAGGCTGGCAAATTTATTGACTGGCTTTTTTGTTTCAATCTGGCTGTTTGGCTGACTTACTAACTGGCAGATTGTTTGGTTGATTTATTGACTGACCTGATTTTCTAATGGGCTGTTTGGCTGGCTGATGTATTGACTGAATGACTGGTTTACTGACTGGTTTACTGACTGGCTGATCTGCTGGCTGACTAATAGGCCTGAGTGATAAAACAATTTTATTGTGTCAAAATGTATGCCATTATTTTCATAACTCAATCATTTATGAGATCTTAACAATTGGAAATGGCTATAATGTCCACGAACATCTGTAATTATAGTTCAGAATACACATTTTTGCATAATGGTTATTATTGATTTTGAGGAAAGTTCAGGTAATTATCATAATATATATTGCCCAGCCCATAAAGACTAAGATGTTTACATGTTTACTGAATGATGGAATGACTGACTGACTTCTTTGCTCTTTCTCTTCCTTTTCATCTCTCTTCCTTTTCTGTCTGTCCCTTTCTCAATCTCTCTTTTCCTTTCTCCCTCTGTCCTTCTCCTCCGATTTTCCTCTGTCCCTGTTACTTTCTCTCCTTCTCGCCCCTCTTTCCTTCTTGTTCCTACCGTTTTTATTCTTTCACACCCCTTTCTCTTACGTAGGTGCCCACTGCACCCTTAAGCCGGAGGGAGACTTGTGCCCAAATGACTGTAACGACCAGGGCCGGTGCGAGGACGGCAAGTGCGTCTGTTTCCCAGGATTCAGTGGACCTGACTGCGGCACTCCCACCTGCCCGTCAAACTGCAACGGCCGGGGTACCTGCGTGAACGGGCAGTGTGTGTGCGACAGCGGCTTCACCGGCCCCGACTGCTCCGAAAAGACCTGTCCGAATGACTGTAGTGACAGGGGCAGGTGCGTCGACGGCGAGTGCGTTTGCGACAGTGGATTCGCCGGGCCTGACTGCTCGGAAAAGTCCTGTCCAAACAACTGCAACAACAAGGGAAGATGCGTTAACGGGGAATGCGTCTGCGATCCTGGTTTCACCGGTCCCGACTGTTCTGAGAAGTCCTGTCCAAACAACTGCAACAAGAAGGGAAGATGCGTCAATGGGGAATGCGTCTGCAATCCTGGTTTTACTGGTCCCGACTGTTCTGAGAAGGCCTGTCCGAACAACTGCAACAACAAGGGAAGATGCGTTAATGGTCGATGCGTTTGCGATAGTGGGTTCACAGGGTCTGACTGCTCTGAAAAGTCCTGCCCAGATAACTGCAGTAACAGGGGTAGGTGTGTAAAAGGTAGATGTGTATGCGAAAAAGGTTTTACAGGGCCAGACTGCTCTGTCAAATCTTGTCCCAACAACTGCCGCAACAAGGGACGGTGCGTGGACGGCAAGTGCGTCTGCAATCCTGGATTCACAGGTCTGGACTGTTCTGAGAAGACATGTCTGAATGACTGCAGCAATAAGGGCAGGTGTGTGAAGGGCAAGTGCGTGTGCGACGCAGGTTTTGTCGGGCCCGACTGTTCCACCAAATCCTGCCCCGGGAACTGCAGGAATAGGGGACGTTGTGTCGACGGCGAGTGCGTCTGCAATCCTGGTTTCACCGGTCCGGACTGTTCCGAGAAGGCCTGTCCGAACAACTGCAAGGACAGGGGCAGGTGTGTCAACGGCAAATGCGTCTGCGACAGTGGATTCACAGGTCCTGACTGTTCAGAAAAGACTTGCCCAAACGACTGCAATGACAACGGCAGGTGTGTGGACGGCGAGTGCGTTTGCCATAGCGGATTCACAGGTCCGGACTGTTCAGAAAAGACCTGCCCAAATGACTGCAACGACAACGGCAGGTGTGTGGACGGAAAGTGCGTTTGCCATAGCGGATTCACTGGGCCAGACTGTTCAGAAAAGACATGCCCGAACGACTGCAGTGACAAGGGGAGGTGTGTGGACGGAAAATGCGTGTGCGACACTGGATTTACAGGGACCGACTGCTCCATCAAATCCTGCCCCGGCAACTGCAACAACAACGGGAGGTGCGTGAACGGGAAGTGTGTCTGTCGCCGTGGTTTCGCTGCCCCGGACTGCAGCCAGTGTGAAGAGGGATTCACTGGCGAGGACTGCAGCACAGGTGAGTCATAGTACAGTTCCTCTCCCATCATTGGTTGAGATGCGATGGTTTTGCCTTTTCATTGGTTGATTTGTGACCACACCCTCCTGCTCCTGTCTTTCTGCCTCAGCCCTCATCGGTGTACCTCAGCTCGGGACAAAAGACATAACAGACACCTCCGTCACTATTGTCTGGACCCAACCCTCCATTCAGTATGATACCTACATTATAACTTTTACCAGCAAGGTAATCCCCTCAAACGCTCACGCACACGCACACATACTCCTCTACACTTGTGTTGCAAGGATACAAATTACATGACTTGTGAATTTAATTCATGAACTTGTTTCAGGGATGGGGGTGTCAAACTCCAGTGCTGGAAGGCTACAGATCCTGCTGGATTTTTTGTGGCTTCCCGTCATCCAGTAGCTATTTGTTATTTTATTTTATCTCATAAAGAAGGTGTGTGGTCTCTTTAGCCAATCGGTGACTCATAGTATTCACATAAATCTTGGAATGCAACAAAAACCAGTGGGTACTCAGTGGGCACTACAGGAATGGGGTCTGATACACCTTTATGAGACTTTCATCACATCTGTTTACGATCCAGAAACTGGTGCAGGTTTCACGCTATTTGCACTCCTATATTCTTCATCATTCAGAAGAATGGTGCAGGAGCCAGACATATGTACGAGTCATCGTCTGTTACTATGCAATTCCTGAAAGTTCCGAAAGTTTCTTAACTGATATCATGAAAAAGCCTTATCTTGTGTAAAAAACCCTATTGTTGGTTCTCAGTCAAACGTCTATGGTTTTTGTAGACCAGTATCAATGGTTTTCAATCATAAGCATCTATGGTTTTTACACATCAGATTCTATGTTTTTTTTTTCATATTGGCATCTATGGTTTTTACACATCAGATTCTATGTTTTTTTTTTCATATTGGCATCTATGGTTTTTACACATCAGATTCTATGTTTTTTTTTTCATATTGGCATCAATGGTTTTTACACATCAGTGTCTGTGCTTCTCATGAATCAGTGACTTTGGGGCGTTACTCACCAGATTAATGTACAACTCAATCGGTTGCTTTGCAGCCAACACACAGAAAGGTGGATCTCCATATAGCACCCAAAAAAGTTATAAACAGCAAAATAGATGGTGACCACTAAAAAAGGAATCCCTGTGTGATGTCACTCAGTAAGGGCGCTTGGCTGTCAGTGTTTCTACTGAAACTGGCTGCTCTCAACCCCGTGTTGAAATCTGCGGTCAGCTGATCCTCTGGTTTCATGCTTGTTTTGTCTCGCTTTTTCGTGTATAATTAATGCGTGGACTATTGCAGTCCTGGTGAATGCTCTTCCGCCCACTGTTGCCCTTTTGCTGATCGTGTCTTTCCATCCAAGCTACATGCTGACATCACCCTGGATACCGTTGCTTGTGAAACACCAGCAAGTAAGAGTCATCCTAGTCAACAAAGTTCCCGCCAAACACGCCTCAACAATGACCCCTTTTTCGATGTCTCCGAAGTCTCATTTTGGAGACATAATTATAGGCAAGTCCGGCCTGCATTTTAATACACGACCCTATGCATGCTGGGATTTCATTTGCTGAAGTAAAGAGAAGAGCTGTGCTTTTGAGGTAGCCTTTGTATTAGGCTTTGCAAACACTAATTGTCCCTCATTTACCCAAGTGCTTCCATTTCCTGTTGCCTGCACATCAGCATTTTGAAGAGACTCAGCGAATCATACGGTCGATATTCTTGACCAGGGGATCTCCATTGTGATGTCATAAACTAAACCAAGTACTCGGACCAATCCAATGATTACCCTAGAATTCTGAGTAATACATGAATGGACATTTGTATTCACTAGATGCACAAGTACTTAAACATATAATGCCCTCTAAGAAACTGCTCTACTTAATTTCAAGCACATGGAATGTAGCTCATTCTTTATTTGTTAGCACTAATTGTCAGTAACTTTTGTTACATACAAACCTAATAATACATAATGACTAGAACAGACTATTCAGTTAAAGTGCACTTATCATCTACTTACGGTCTAGTGAGAATCCTGCACTGCATAAAGCGTTCTTGACGGCTTCCTGCCTGTACTACATGACCTAGCAAGCTGGTCCAAGCATTGACAACGCTCTATATAAACAGACAACTTCTGTGTTAAAAGGAAAACTTCCTGAGTGGGTTTGGAATTTACCCATAATGCATGTATTCCCCTTGCTCTGCTAATGGAACTCAATCTGACAAAAAAAAAAATCGTTATTGGTAATGGAAAACAGCTGATGGGCATGATAAAACTGTATCTCCAAATCTACTGACAAGTTTAAGTTGTAAAGTGCTGAAAGGTTTAAGTTGTCATGTTTTCATTTCTTTCAACTCTGCGGGACTCACGTTCTGGGACCAGGATGAAAAATGTTTTCCTTCTACTTAGCGGGGGACAGATTTTGACGGTTGATCGATTGGACCCTGACATATTCGCTGTAAAGTCAGCCGATCTGTGATGATTCCTGGCGGGTGAACCGCCTCGCATTTAAAGAACGGATCCAGGCCATGTAAACCTTAAAATATTGCCACATTTCTTTCATGCCTCTGCTCATTAATTTCATTCAGCTTTAAAGATTTTTCACCTTATGAAAATCCGCGCCGGGCTGGTGGAGGACATTACAAGCTTCATAGATCCTGTAAATGCACGGAAACCTCTCAGATTTTGCCAAAGGAAACGGCTGCGGGCTTTTCCCTCTTTTCCGTTTTTAACGATGGCTGGCAACTCCAACCTGAACAACTGACACCTTCATGAACAGTGGGTCTTTTCAAAGTGGAAGGAGCAAGTAGCTCATGTGTTTGAATTCTGAGCACACAGTAGAGGTTACTGAGGGTCATGCCTTTCTGTTTCATAAGAAAACACAAGCGATGTCACTGCACATAAGACACTGTGTAGAAAGACTGAAGCCCGTACACATGCAGGCAAACAGAACGCCAGAATTACCAAAACACATTGTGCATTTTTTTCAATTTCAGTGGATTTTAATTGGAGTGAATGGACTGCCTCAACCAATCACATGCTCTCTGTGTTTTTGCACCTGCAAAACTATTTTACACATACGAAATGCTTCAGAAAATCAGCCTCGTAGTCCTTTCTGAATTAGTCTGTCATAGTCACAGAAAAATATCCCAGTTAAACAGTGTCTAAGAGACTTTGAGGGAATTTGAGGAATTTCTCTTGGGAATATTTACCGTAATGTTCTAGGAATGTTCCGGAAACCAGGAAATAATGGCATGGAAGCTCAGCTTTGATCTGATCTCTGCTTTTTGTCCAGTAGGAAGCTAAAGAACCCCTCATGGTTTCAATTATCAAGGCGGGTGTTTTAAAGACAGGAAATACATTCATCATTACGATAGAAACTCACTGATTCACATTCAGAGGTTCGGCGCCTCGTGTAGGTCAGTCTGACTCATCCTGCTCCACAAAACCCAATAAAACATTTATTAGAGCGAAGGGGGGGGATGCAATTCTGCCACCACTGGTGTGTGGCACCCAGCTGGGTGATGCAGGGCGGCCATTTTGTGCCCTTTGCTCGCCGCACATGGGCTTGGGGTGGAAATGGAAGGACCTGCTATGGGAGATGATTAGGAGAAAGGTGGAAAGAGCCATTTACACATTTTTTCCAAAGTGTGGTTCATGACCACACACACCCATCCACCTACACACACACACACACACCCATCCACCCACACACACTCATACACACACACACACACACCCAGGGGATTGTCATTAACCGTTTTCTTGCTCTTTAGCAAACCCCCGCGACCCCCCCCCCCCACCCCCACCAAACAGCCAGGTGCCTGCAAGTCTACAGCAAGGATGTCCAACTCCAGTCCTGGAGCACACAGTGCCTGCAGGTCTAACTCCAGTCCTGGAGGGCCGCAGTGTCTGCAGGTTTAACTCCAGTCCTGGAGGGCCGCAGTGTCTGCAGGTTTAACTCCAGTCCTGGAGGGCCGCAGTGTCTGCAGGTTTAACTCCAGTCCTGGAGGGCCGCAGTGTCTGCAGGTCTAACTCCAGTCCTGGAGGGCCGCAGTGTCTGCAGGTTTAACTCCAGTCCTGGAGGGCCGCAGTGTCTGCAGGGTTAACTCCAGTCCTGGAGGGCCGCAGTGTCTGCAGGTTTAACTCCAGCCTTGTAGGGGGCAGTGTCTGCAGGTTTAACTCCAGTCCTGGAGGGCCGCAGTGTCTGCAGGTATAACTCTAGTCCTGTAGGGCTGCAGGTTTATAAGTCATTCTTGATAAGAGCATAATGACTGTAACGTCAAGTGACATAATATAATGTCATATAATAATTCCCTGTGATGTAATTGGACAGTGATACCTGCCTTGTGGAGTTAGCGGATCCATTCAACAATCCCGTATTTGTTTGTTCACGCACTGACATGTGTTCTTAATTGGAGATAGGAATGATGTAAGAGGAGCATCGCGAAGGCTGGATTACTTCAAGCTCAGAGCTGTACATTTCATCTGAGAGTCTCTGCCTGCTGTCTCTGCAACAGCCTGAAATTCTGTTCACGATTCAGTTTCTAACAATATTATTGATAAACACGGTCTTATGTGAGGTGTGGCAATGTGTACCTTCAGTCACAACGTCTCAGCGTGGGTGGGTCGGAGAATTAGAATGGGTGAGTTAGGGAGCGTTAGAATGCGAGAGGATGACTGAGTTGGAATGCAAGTGGATATGAGAATTAGAATGTTTGCAAGGATTGGAATGTGAGGGTTTGATTGCATTAGAATGTGAGAGGAGAAGAGAATCAGAATGTGAATATGGATTTGAGCTTTGGAATATGAGACAGTTATAGCTCTGAGTCTGAAATTTAGAATGTAAGAAAAAATTTGAGTGTGGGAATTATAGTGTGAGAGGATTAGAATGTGAGAGGGAAACAGAATCAGAATGGGAGAAGCGAAGGGCATTTTATTTGTCTGTAACTGAATAAGATTGTCAGAGGATAAAAGCTTCCCTCTTTTAGTTGTGCAGGTGCTTTGCAGTGAGGTGCACCAAGTCCTGCAGCACCTCACTAAAACACATGCATTTCCTCTCTCAGGCAAGAGAGACTGAGAGAGAAAATGAGAGAGGAGAACGCTGATGTAGAGCGAGAGTCACTTTGGGTTACAGTGCTGTTCATTTCGGGCACGAGATCAACGGCCAGGACTGCTTCCAAAAGCACAGACACAATCAACAAGGGATACATTCAAGGACATAATCTCTGAAAAAGAGAGAGAGAGTGAGAGAGAGAGAAAGAAAGGAAAAAAGACAACACACACATTTTTTTCCACCCGGAGATGGACGGGGTGAGTGTGAGAAAGATGGAGAAGGAGAGAGGGATGAAAAGACTGATGAGGAGAATGCACGAGAATGATGATGACGGTGGGGACCAGAAAAGGAGGAAGAGGCGGAGAGAGAGTGATGATGGAGAGAAAGAGCAGGGGAGAGAAAAAAGGAGGAGGAAGGAGAAACATCTGTCAATTGACAGTTCAAAAAACAAAGCAAAACAAAACATAGAGTGAAGCGTAAACAGATCAATCACAGAGATTCACACCAAACAAACAAAAATGATATCACACCTGATCCGCTCGTGTGAAAGAAAAATAAAACACAACTTTAAATATCTCGATCTGGCATGTTCGAGGTTCGAGGGGAGAGGCGTGGGGGGGCTGCAGGCAGATACAGATGTGGGATGCTTGTTGCTAAGGACAGTGTAAACATTGCCAAAAACATGACTCTGGCCAGGGCGATGACATCACTGTTCACTGCAGCTGGGACACAGAGAGAGCGAGAGAGAGAGAGGGATGGAGGGAGAGAGGGAGAGAGACATTGACATTTGATGTTTCTTTATTGAAACATTAAATACACAAAAAAAACACAGTCACATGATGAGACACCTCAGAATTTCCATAAACTCGCTCAAAAGAGAAGAACAAGAGAAAGACAGAAAGAGAGGGATAGAAAGAGAAAGGGACAGAGAGAGATGTACTGTATACATTCAGAGAAGAATTAAGGGGTGTGAACTGTGCAACACAGGTAAGGTAATCTGTATTATTATCCCTGAGGGGCAATTTGTTGCACAGCAATTACAATCATCATCAAGAATCAAGAACGCAAACAATTTACACAAAAGACATAGAATTACATAATGTTATTCATAATTCAAAAGGCCAATAGCAGCAGGGAGAGAGATGTAGGCTGTCATTCTAGCAGTGAGAGATATGGGGGAGCCAGGTTGGTATTCATTTGGGGGGGGGGGATTATTTTAAGCATCAGTGTCATCTGGATGCAAGGTTTAAATGATTGGGGTGTGGGCCAAACGGGGAGAACCCACCCCTTTTCCCCAGGACTGGCTCTGCATTCTGGGAGTCTGTGTGACAGATTTCAAAGATGACCCATATGACTGCCCGCGATGCCATTAACCCAGGAGCCCGACCCAGCCCAGTCCAGTTTTTCATCAAAAAAGTAATAAAAAACGTATTAAAAACCAAACGTAAGTCTAAAGAAATCTTCAGCAATCTGCCGGAACACTTGAATCCTTCGCTCAGCTTAGAGACCGAGGAGAAAACACAACAAAACAAACAAAAACACGGGAATGCATTCTCCTCCCGTTGAGTAATCTTGGTTCCTAATTCGTATGGAAATAAGTCGTTATTTGTATTTATTTGTAATATAAGTTACACTAATGACTATGATGCTCAGTAAGGGAGAGTATTGGTTTCAACAGTTCCTTAGCACTGATGCCGTCATCTCAGAAACACATAAAGTCTGGTGTAATAACATCGTATTAAATTAATATGAAATCCTATGTTCCTATGGAGCAATTTATGGGTTAATGTGTTGTGAGGCTACAAATCTGAAATGAATAAAAATACATAAATGCATATATATAAATAATACATTACTTAAAAAATGAAAATCACAAATGTTCTCGTGTTCTTACTAGCCACTAAAAACATCATGTGAAAATTTATTTCAAGGTCATGAAAAAAATATATATTTATGGGTTATGATATGGGGGGAAGTAAAACTCAACAGCAGGGTTAGAAGAAGAGATTATTTTTTTAAAGAGGGTGAGGGGAGTCCTTGTTTTTGCACCTTTTGGGGATTGGAGAAAAACTATAGAGGCAGACAGCTGAGGGGGAGAACAGAACAGAATCAGCGACAGAAGGGGTGGATTCCCCAACCTTTAGGGAACCGTGTGTGTTCTCCTAAAATAAGTGTTACCCCAAAGCCACAGCTTTGACACAGAGCAGGAGAACTCTTTGGGCATTTTTTACAAAGATTTCGTTAAGGTAAATGGACTGAAATGGATTTAATTTAAGAAATTGTAATCATTGAGCCGAGAGGTGGCAGTTCCCATATCGTGCCATACCGAAACACTGCTACTGGTTTGTGCTGACTGGATGCTAGCGGCATAGCACTCTGTGTATGCATGACAACACAATGTTTATAGTCAAGCTGTCCAGATCCGGCTCTAATATGCACAAATATGTGAAAAATTTTCACTCTTAAGGAGGGCCTGAGTGTAACATGCTGGCAATTATCAACATGCTGTCAAAATATGAACACACTCAGACCTCTTGAGAATTGTCTACGACACCTGTAACTAATCAAAATCCAATAATCGTGTGAAAAAAGATATTTCCTTCTGTATATGGGTGAAAATACAACTTTTTTTGTAAATGTTCTTACCTGAATCTAGATAATTGCAAGTATTTTAGATAATTATTAGACTATTTGACTCAAGTCTACCATACATTTAATATCCAAAAAAAAACAATGGACATAAGGTTTAGCTATGCTGGTACCTAGCTAGGCTAACTGATATCTGAAGTCCCATATCATTAAGGCACACCCCCTTGTGGACAGACTGAGCTTTGCACTTCAAATTGTGTCAGACAAGTTATAACTAACCTCTAGTAGTGGTGGTAAAGACAACGCCCAGAAGGTGCGGAGCCAATCATTGGGTTTAGATGTAAAGACCAAAATCTTTCTATTGGTTGATATACGTCAGTGACTGGCAGCTAGTTGTGGCACCATTCACATTTTTAGAGTCACAATATCTCATTAAATCGTCACTTGTCTCTATGGCTGCCAGTATCTGCTATCAGTCAAGCTATAAACTCATGACCCACGTGTAATAAAAAGCTTTATGAGAAAGAATAAATGTTGGGCTTTGATCAATTTTTTTTATTACATAGCAGTATGTTTGTTTTGTAAAATAGAGGTTTCCGAGGAATGAAGATGAAGATATTATTTACAAAGTCACATTTAATAACAGTTATATTAAAACTGAATACCAGCTTCAAGGGGTGATCAAAAGATGTGATCAGAAAGTTTGGGGAACGGTTTTGCTAGCAACAAATGCATGAGTGCGCCTCCCAAATCCGCCTCATTCATTCGATTTCTGCCAGGCGACTTCTGGCTGTCTCCCAAACCAAAACAAACACTAAAAACTAATGGATTCAATAGGAAACATTAGATCTGACACACTCAAAACACATCAAATCCAAGATGACAGACCCTCTGAAGGTAATTAACACAGAGGACCTCGAGAAGTGGTTCCAGCCATGGCAGGAATTTTGGAACAAGCATGTGTACGTGCAAGAGGGGAGTGTTTCAGAGGGGTTTAATGACGTAAGTGTTTGGTGTTTCATAGAATGATTTTATTCCAACGCTCACCAAAACCTTTTCATCACACTTCATAATCGTTAAGCTAAGTTTTGTATATGCTACATGATAAAGCTTTGTTGTGGGATAATAAGAGCAGAGGGGCATGTGATGATGACATCACACCATTCAGCCTATCTCGCCTCCATTTTACATCAGATCTCAGAGTATCCTGTACTGCACCAAGCCTGCGCTCAGACAGGCTAAGCGTCTCTCTCTTTTTTATTTTTTTTACAGACTGAATTTGCCCTGAAATCTTTTGTAGTTGAACCCTTTTTAAAAACTTCTAGAAATGTAAAAGCCGCAACCAAGGTCCCCTCTAGGTCTCATTTTGCTGAGTCTGATAAGAATAAGTGTCTTGAGTCTGTGCTAATGTACTGCGTTTCGTCTGTGTCCCCTTTGTTCCCGTCTGTCTCCCGGTCTCACCCACACAGAAAGAAGGAGATCAGATAACGTCTAAGGTTGAGGGCCGGCTGACCAGCTATACCCAGACGGGATTAGCTAGTGGGCAGGAATACACGGTCACCATCAGAGGACAGAAAGATGGGAAGATGGGTGGAGAGACCACCACCGAGTTCACAACATGTGAGTCTATGGCTGGAAACTGGAACATTTAGCCACAATGTCAAGCAGACATTTTGGCTCTGCTTTCATTACCCTGTTGTAGTTCACAACCTGTGGGTCTTGCTGGAAACTGAGATGCTTATCCGTGCGATCCAGTGGACATTTTGGCCCTGGTTTCATTACACCTCCAAGCACAACTTGTGATTCTGACTAGAACCTGGGATGTTCTGTTGTATTCCCTTTTTAGTGATCTCTGGTCCCAAAAACCTCAGTGTGGTGAAGACAACTACCACATCTGCAGTTGTCCAATGGGAGCCCCCATTGGGAGACATTGACAGGTACCGCCTCACCATCTCACCCAATCAGAGCGAGGGAGGGGATGCAAGGGGCAGCCGGGAGATGACCCTGACCCCAGAGAGAGACTCCGCCCAGATCACAGGATTGGAAGCGGGGCGTCTGTATGACATCACTCTGGTGGCTGAGAAAGGGAGGAGCCAGAGCCTGTCAATCACAGTGCAGGTCACACCCGGTGAGTTGTCCCGTCAGACATGATAATGATGTCATCTTACTTTAAGCTATATTGTTTGGGGGTGAGGCAGTATGACATGTTATATATTGTGTGATCTCTTTGGTTGAATGATGTCAGCATCCTGTTTTTTTTATCTCATTATTTACAGTTTCTGATCAGATTTCACAAGGTATGATTGCATTTGGTTTCCAGATTCCACCTTCTGTGATTTTACCTGTGCCTTTATGAAAGCCCCCAGGTTCTGTCTGTGGTAATTCCACCCACAGTCAAAGCGACATTGTGTTGGAGGATTAGGAAGTAGCATTTAGAGAATATGTTTGCCCTATCCCATGAACCATCTGGGTTTACTTCACTTTGATGGCTCTTCCACTGGGTTGCCAGGTATAAAAAAGGGGGAAATATCCCAGATTCCACCTTTCATGGGGAGGTATTGAGTAGAGGTTGCTATGTGGGTTGCCATTTGTAGAATACTTGATGAACTTCTAATGTCCAAAGACTGCCAGCAGCTGATAGGACAGCTCCCCAGTGGACAGTAAAAATGGAGAGAAAAACATGGGAAAAAAAACATAGAAAGAGAGAGAGAGAGTGGAGGGAGGAATACATCTGGAAGAAAGCTATGGAGCAGACTTTTGTAAAAAGAAAAATAAGGTTACCTGAATATAGGATCTACCCCATCTACCGAATATAGGATAGACCTATCCAGATCTATCCTTAAGTGAATTTGCTGCTGTATGTGTGTTAAATGAGAGCAGAAGAGCACTGCAGTTTTAACTGTAATCCAGGCTGTAATTTAGCTGGCCTGTCAAACAGTCTGTATCTGAAATAATACACATGCATTTTATGTTGTGCTTCTCATCCAGTAAAAACAACAATATCTGCAAAGTACCTTTGGGCTGGATCTGGAGAGAGAGAGAGAGAGAGAGAGAGAGGGAGAATAATAGAGATAGAGAGAGAGAGAGGGAGAATAACAGAGATTGAGGGAGAGAGAGAGAGAGAATAACAGAGATAGAGGGAGGGAGTGAGTGAGTGAAGAAGATGCTTTAGAGGGATTTAGAGAGAATAACAGAGATAGAGGGAGGGAGTGAGTGAGTGAAGAAGATGCTTTGGGATTTAGAGAGAAAAGAAAAGGCCAAAATAAAGTCATAAAATGCAAAAATGCAAAATATGATTGAATATTTCTGATTTTTTTTTAAAAATAGTGATTTATTTGCGTGGTTGCAGATGGCCTCCCTGGAGGATAGAGGGATTGGGCCTTTCTGTCCGTTCTGTCGTTGTCCTAATCAGTAACCCTCCCTCCTTAATGACCTCAGTGTGTTTTCCTCAACAGGCCTGATGATCCTGGCACAGCACCCAGGTGGATCAGTGGAGCAATATTTACTGACTCAGAAATATTCACTAATTCACCCATCTTTCACCCCCCGTACTTCCCCCCTACAGGTGCGGAGGGAGAGATGGCAGTGCCTCAGTATTTAGTGCTGAGCTCATGTGATTGTAGTTTTCCAGCGGATGTCCTGGAAAACTCTGACAACTTGAAAATGCAAAATTACTTTTATTACTTAGATGGGGCAGGGAAGGAAACAAAGGAATTGTACAATTTGAAAGAGAGAGAGAGAGAGACGTTGTGAAAGCTTTGGAAAATCACAATGAAGTTACAAACTGCTGCAAATGTTATTTGTACCTCATACAAGTTATGGGAGATCGAGGTGTTATGGATCTTGAAATGGGTGGAGCTAAGCATTGCTAATTACTGACATATTATGAACCAATTAGATGATACCGCTCTCTTCAGAAAACCAATTAGGTTAAGTTGAGCTCTTTTTCAGATTCATGGCGCCTCACTGTCACTGATGGGCATTGTCAATGTATTGTAACTGTGTTCATTTTTAAACTTAACATCTTCTTCTGGTGTTAATAAAGCTAACAGTTTCCTTTCCCAGCCTGCGTAAAAGAGCAGTTAAGAAGCTGATTGGCTAGTTTTGATTCCCGTGGCCCTTTCCATTCCTATAGGGAAAGCTACACGCTCAGATACCACAGGGACGATGGAAACAGTGACCATAGAAACAGTGACCCAAGCGACAACAACAGAGAATGCTAAGAAACAAGGGAAGCCTGTGGGGAAACTGAAACCGGACAGGGCAGTGTTCTATAAGAGACCCGATAAGGGGGGTGACACAGGAGGGAGAAAGGTGGGGAGAGTTCAGGGGTCAGAGAGAGATGTGGACACCAATGGAACCAAAGTGGGCCCAGACATGAGAACCGCCCCAAAAAAACCCCAGGACAAGAGCAAAGACGGTGTTGGGAGGCCACTGGTCCCACCAAAGAAACCCAAGGTTGTGGGTCCGGGCCGCTTTAATGGCACCAGGTTGGTTCCAGGTGGGAAAAAACCGGGTCAAGTTTGGAATAAGAAGCCTGGAACCAAACTTCCGGTGAATGGACCCAATAAGAAGAAGCCGCTAAGGGTGGGACCCAAACTCAGTAACACAACGTCATCTCAAAGTGGCATAGAGTCACAACCTGCTAAGGGAACAACAGGACCGAGTGCTGGGGTCAGTCATGCCGAAGATGGGCCTCACAAAAGGCCCAAAGATCCCACCGAGCCAGTAGAACAAGGCCCTGAAAACCCAGCAGATCCCACGAAGGGAACAGAAACTTTGGATGGGGCTGGGGAGGAGGTTCCAGAGCACCCCGCTACAGGAAACGGCACCCACGCTAATGGGAAAAAGTGTGTGAAGAAGGTGAAGGTGGGGTACAAAGGAGTAAACGGGACCATTTGGGTTTCAGAAAAAGAACCAGAATCTAAGAAGGCCCACCATGGGGAGCTTAGAGAAGGAGGTGAACCAGATTCAACCGGTGGGCCTGAGAGAGATGGTGACATCACCATCTCCACAGACACAGCTGGCTCAGATACCTTGCCAACGAGGGATAGTGATGATCACAAGCCTCAGGGAAAACAGGTGACTGATGGTACGGCTCAGGGACAGTCACTCAGTCCTTTAGTCCAGTCCAGGCCGAGGCCAGAGCATCCACCCACACGTCCTGACCAGCGCATGCCACCTTCTCCTCCCCTCCATCCCTCCTCGGGACAGCCTAACGTGGATAGCATAACAAGCAGGCCCGGCCAGACCGACCCCCACCTGGTTTCTGCGATCTCATTAGCACCTCCTACTTCCCTGCCTTCCCTCGACCCTGATGGACAACCAGGGAGTCACCCATGGCGGCATTCTGGAAGCCCTAGGCCAGAAGATAAAAGGGCTTCCCAAGGGACTGTATCCATAGCGACCAAGGCCAGTGAAGACTTTAAAACTCCAGATGAGAATTCTGGAAGCCTGGAAGTGGGAGATAAAGAAGGCTCCACAAAGACGTTGTCAACTTCAACTGTTACTGAGCCAGTGGACATAAGCAGCTCTGTTGATAAAGTCACAACCTCTGGCGAAGATGGGGAGAAGAGAGAAGGGAGGAAAGAGGAGGGGATGTTCAGAGAGGGAACAGAGGCTGTGACAGAGGGGCAAGGAGGGAGTACTCCAAAGACACTTCCCCCTGGCCCCAGGACCCCTCCTTTTCATCGACGGCTCCAAAACAGGACCCGCCCAAATCTGGGTGCACCCCAACACCCACCCCGGGTCCCATACCGAGGACTTGGTCCCCTGAGAGTGGCCAACCGGACAACGGGTAGTCGCAAATTACCACAAGGTGGCTACAACAATGGTAAAACCTGGGTTAGTCACAATGGCCCTTCCCTTGGGATAAATGGAAACAAGGGTAAAGCAGTGCACGGTTCCTCCACAACTAATGTTAGTCCTGAAGAGAGTCCTGGGTCCCCCAGAACCAATGATAACAATGGTAAAATGGCGCAGGGTTACCCCAAAACTAACACCAGCACCAGGGTTATCCCTGGTAGACCGGCTCTAAAAACCAATGGCAACAATGGTAAAATGGCGCAGGGTTACCCCAAAACTAACACCAGCACCAGGGTTATCCCTGGTAGACCAGCTCTAAGAACCAATGGCAACAATGGAAAAATGGTGCAGGCTTACCCCAAAACAAACACCAGTGTCAGGGTTATACCTGGTAGACCACCTCTAAGAATCCTTGGCAACAATGGTAAAACAGTATGGGGTCACCCCAAAACAATCACTAGTACCAGGGTTAGCCCTACTGGTTCTGCACTGAGACCCAATAGCACAAAGGTTGGCCCCAGTAGACCAGCTCTCAAACCCAGTGGTAAAACTGGACAGGGTTCCACCAAAGTGTCCCACGATGGCACCTCAACCCAGGCAGGACTGAACACCCTAAACATGCTGGATTTGGGTGCCCCTGAACCTACCAGCCCTAGCAATACTGGCAAAATAGTGATTGACCCCTCGGTTGACGTAAACAGAGATGAAAGGGGAGACATTCCGAGGGGTGTCCCAAGCACAGGCCCAGATATCAGCTCAGTTGGGGTGCAGAACGTGTCCTCCAGTGGGTTTATCCTCATCTGGGAGGTGCCACAAGGATTCTACCGGAACTTCCAAGTCACCTGTCGGGAGACTGGAGGCGATGGTGGCAGAAGGGGAGAGGAGGATGAGAACAACAAGGAGAAGAAGAACGACGTGGAGGGGAGTGAAGCAGGGGTCGGTTCTGGTCGGGATCAGAGCAGGGATGGCGATGGGGCCGCCACCAGACCTCATGGGAAGACCCCAAAATTTAGCTACAAGCTCCCTGGTTCTGCCCGCTCCCTTCCATTCCAGGACCTCCCCCCACAGACCCGCTACTCCGTGGTGCTGTACGGGCTAGGGCCGGGGCTGAAGTCCAAAATCGAACGGCTCAATGTTACCACAGGTACCCCAAACCTCTCCCCCCATTACCTCCTCTTTATTTTCCCTCTTTAACTCTTCCCTGGTGCCCTACCCTTACTATAAAGCAAACTGCAAACTGCCTTTTAATTATCTCTTCTGGGATCAAAGCACTTTAGTACCCGTAAATTACAGTTATAATAATATGTTAAACCAAGAGGATAATTATCTGAAAATATGTCATGGGACTTTTAAAATGTAGTTTTAAAATATTTTAGGTATTTTGGTTATTGTAAATGACAGAATTTTTTATGAACTGTACATTTTTAAGAAGTAGAGCATGTGCACATATTTTATATATATTAAACATATTTTATGATTATATATGTGTGAGAAACAAATGGGTGGCTAGAAATGAGACTGCATACAGCAGATATCCATTCCAGGAGGAGGAATGAGTCTCTGTGTAGAGTATCAGTAACGCCTATTAAGAGTATATGCAATAACAGCTTTACCTGATACGGTATAATTTCATATTATCTTAGAATAATGGATTATGACATCATTGCTTTCACATCTGTTCAGTGACAGTGACATAAGGGCCAAACAGAGTGCTTTGTCCTTTTAGAGATAAACAATAAATGTGTAAAAAAAAACGTCATTTTTAACCAAGTGAGAGCAACAGGTGTTAGACATACACTGCGGGCCAGAAGTTTGGGACCAACCTCGGATTAAAAAAAAAAAAAAAAATGATACACTGCTTTCCAATTCAATTGCATTACAAGAAAATACTTACAAAACAAATGTAACTGACTGGTTTTGAAGTGTAATGTAAGAATATACATTGTACAGTCTATCGTTTATTTTTTTACAAATCCGAGGGTGGGCCCAAACTTTTGGCCTTTAGTGTAAATTAAAAATTGCGCTGCTATGCCTAGACACTGGAGACACTTTAAAACATGGTTCAGTCATTGATGTTCGAGATCACACAATTTCACTACACGGTGCTTCATCAAAATCTTATACCTGATTATTAGTAGGCTTCCAGACCCTTCCAAAGTTTCGAAAGCAATTCACACGAACGTCAAAATCCATACAGTTGTCATATGCCGCCATCTCAGCCTTGTGAGGAAGTTTCTCATTTTGGCCACGCTGGGTTTAGCATTACAGGAGAGGTCAGAGAGGGAAGACTGTCACAGAAAACGACTGGTAAGTGGCAACCACGTATTTCATTCCCTGGCATGAACAATAAGGTGCAGCTACACTAGCCATTCTTGGACTAAAGTGGTCTCCCTGCCTGTAGGTTCCTGGTGAGAAGCAAGGGGGAAATGATGCACCATAAAACTGAGGAAATACCGACATGAAATTCACCACAAGCCGCAAAGCTAACCGTATCAGTTTACTTCAGTTACCTAATAACGGTTAACTACGTAGCCCAGACTCTATTACTAGCAATACTATTCGATAATACACATTTTCTAAGGCATTAAAGCTGAGTAACCAGGAAAGGTACATCATAAATTATCTATAAGGCATCTGTTAATCATTTATACAGCATTTATAACTGCATTATGTTCTAAAGTGTTTCCAGGGACCCCACTGAGTCTTTTTAGACTTATGAATGGGTGCGAGCAGTCAATGTATAAGAAATGTATGAGATAAACCAAGACGGAAATTATTTTTTAGCCGAATATAAATTGTTTTGAGAGATAGTATGCTCTGTGTGTCTGTGTTTGTATCTGCAATTTATGTTGCTTGTTTTCATTTTCTACTGCTTTAGTTTTGTTGTTCAACTGTTCTTGAAAACTAAGGACTTTCATTAAACCTCCTGCATGTCGCAGCATTTCAATAAATCAAAGATTCATGTAACAATAACCAATTAATCATGTACTGCCATTGATTAATTGTGAGCGTGCTGTTGTCGTTTTGTGTTAACCTTTTGTTGTTTTGTTGTTGTTTTGTGTAGAACTGTGATGAGCATTTGAGACAATTTTAGATACATTGTGATCAGACTCAATGAGAACCCTGGCAAAGGTGAGAAAGAGCTCCTCCTTGTGGTTTGGAGGCTCTATCAAAGAGTTCTAGCTCAGGATGAAACATTTACATATTCTGTAATTTAAAAAAGGTTCTTACTTTCATCATAATCCTTAAGGGCACAGACCAGCATTTAAACAGTAAGATAGCTGAACTGGACATTTCTACTAACGAGTTTTAATATCCCGCAGAGAGCAAGGAACAAATGGAAATCGAGTGCACATTGAGGTACTAAGGACCGTTGGCATTGAGGTCCTGACATACTGTAGGGATTACATGCAGCTGAACACAGTTATTTCACACTTTTTTATGGCAATGTACCTGTGTCTGTCACCCCAAAAACATCCATGTGCTTCACACCTATACCATGAATATTAAAAATTAATATTCATGAGGACCTGTGTGACATCACTCACTCTCTCTCACTGCTGGTCTGATCTTCTCTCACTCAGGGTAAGCTTAAAGTCAGCCATCTTCACTGACTCCTCACCATTCTCCTCAAACCCAGGGTAAGACCATGGTTGGCCCCAAAGGTTTTTTTAATTTTCTCTTTTTTTAATTAGTGCAAACGGTTATTGATGAATTTCTCAAGTCACTTGTTGACTGAATATTGATTTTTTAAAATATATTTTGAAGTCTATGAATCCATTGCAAATGTATGGATTTCTTTTTGTTTTGCCTGAAATCCTTTTTTTCCCAGGGTTGAAAATCTGTTGGCCACCACATTCCTTACACCCATTCATCATCTCTGTTAATCCTTTCCTCATCACATGACATGGTTGCAAGTTTTTGTTATGTTTTCTGTCTCCCTTTTAATGTGTCTTTTGTTTTCAACTTTCTTTCAATAGTTTTTCTTTTACAATCCCTCACTTCTCTGTTATCTCACATTCTCTCTCATCCTTTCATCTCTCCTCCATCAGTTTTTTCCCCTCCTTCCAGGACCGAAAGACCAGCTCAGCGTCACTAATGTCACCTGATCATTCTTCCCTCCTGTTCTTCCATGTCTCCAATCCAGGATCAGACCTGTGACATTAACAGCGCCCCCTGTCTGTCCGTATATGCTGTACATATACTGTGTATACTGTATATATGACTGGACTGCACATATATACACACGTGCAATCATGTAGGCACTAATGATAACTGCCTGTGTGTGTGTGTTTGTGTGTTTTGTGTATAAGCGAGACAAAATGATTCATGGCTGCCTCTAGTGGTCACATTGAATAATGCATTTTCTATTTGTCTTTATGGTGCCTCTCTCTCTCTCTCTCTCTCTCTCTCTCTCTCTCTCTCTCTCTCTCTTTGTCTGTCTTTCTCTCAGGTTTGTGTGCAAGTCTTCTCTTTTTTTGCCCTATTCATATGTACATATGCATGTCTTTTTCCAGTCTTTTCTCTCTTCCACTCATATTTCATATGAGTATGTAAACATCTTCTTTTTTCTCTGTCCCTCTCCTTCTCTTTGTCATATTTACATGTATGCATGCTCTCTCTCTCTTTCTAAATTACAATTGTCTTCATCATTTTCCTTCCATATTTTCTTCCAATCTCCTTCTCTTTTCAGTCTTTCCCTTCCCACTCAGCTATCCTCCATTCCTCACTTTCTTTATTTCATCCTTACTTTTTTCTCCTCTTCACTTCTATTGATCCATCCATCTCTATCTGCCTTGCTGTGTACCTACATGCTTTTGTCCATCTGTCTCTCTTTGACTCTGGTCCTTTCTCTCTTACTCTACCTCTGTCTCTCTCTCTCATTTCCTCACCTACCTCTCCTCTCATCCGTTACCCCCTCCCCTCCCACCAGGCCCAGAGCCGCCCTCTGACCTCTCCTTCAGCAATGTCACAGACTCCTCCCTCATCGTGTCCTGGACCAAACCTAAGCGCCCAGTGTCGGGCTTTAAGGTCACCTACACTCACACACGTGACGGTAAGAGTCCAGGCCCTTAGTTTCTGTTGTTAATAACCACACGTTTTATCAATTAAAAAGTACTTTAAATAAGGATTGACTCGCACCAATTGGTTTCTTGCATTTCTTCATCACTGATTTCAAACTCACCGGTGCAAGGCAATGCACACACACAGTTCTGTTATGACCAATGGCTTGAGCAGACTGCAGTACTGGCACATGCTAAAGCTGACAGACTCACATATTAGGCAAACATGGTAAACTCTTTCATATGTAGTCACAATAACCATCTTTGGCTGCCATTCATGAATTCATCAAGAAATATAGCTATAATAAATAATTGATCTAATTAAATGATTATGAGCACAAGTAGACATTGAACTACGTAACCCTCCATGCTCACTCCATTCTTTTCCCATAATGCACCTCTCCATGTCTCTGCGCCGCAGGGGAGCCTGTGTCGGTGGCGGTGGATTCCCAAAAGTCCAGGATCCCCCTCTCCCAGCTCACCCCCGGCTCCTCCTATGAGATCAACGTGATCTCTCTGCAGGGATTGGACGAGAGCGACCCAGTCAAAGACTTCGTTTCCACACGTGAGCGGCTTGCTCGCCCACAAAATATTTTGTGGCGAAAATTTCAACACTAAGTATTTTACCACAAGTAACGTGGGTGAAAATGTCTGCGCACATTGCAGTGGCAGTCCTATTGTTATGCAATTGTATTAAAGCATTGGGCAGACACTCTGGTTGAGGGAGGAGCTTTGATTACTGGATAAATGCGTATATAAAAAGGCTGCAGATAACAATGGATGAGTGAGGTTCCATTAAACTGATGATTCACTGATCTGGACCAATGATTACATCGGCAGTGGAGAGAAAAGCATATTTGATTGGTTCACTCAGCTCAATGATTGGTAGATGAGTTTAACTCCACCCTAACAGGGTCTGTTAATGATATCCTGTTGATGATCTCAAGCTTTTCCTTTCGAAGAATCTCTTGTTCTGAGGCAGAAGGCTCCACAAAGGACGTGCTTGCATAGTTTTAGAGTCCCAGTTCGCCCTGAAGAGTTTGTTAATGAAACCCACACGGTTCAGATTAAGGAACCAGCCGTAACAGCAGTCAACTGGCATCCTGAGAAAAGTTGGACCACCCAAATAATAAACACATGCTAGTTAACAAAAGCAGAGAGATTTTTTTGGAACTCTGCCCTACAATGCTGTGTGCAAACAGTTGAATGCGTGAGACTGGAACATTGTTTTGTTGTAATCTAACTTGTTATTTTTGTTGTATTCAACCCCTCCAACCCATAACCGCCACCCCACCCCCCACCACCCCCCCCAGTTCCCGACCCACCCACGGACCTCCGAGCCATCAACATCACTGACACCAAGGCCCTGTTGCTCTGGAGACCGGCCTTGGCAACCGTGGACCGATACATTATTGTTTATGGTCCCAAAAAGGGTGTGTGACATCACAATGCTGGACCCGTTCTATAATTCCGCAGTCCGAGTATTAGTCAGCCTGGGGCTCAGCGCCCAGGGCCAGCGAGGGGTCACTCATTTCACAGTTGTCCAGAAACAGCGCTGAGTCCCCCATCTCTCTTCACTAGGGCTGTCCTTGTCACTCCTCCTTACTTATCTCATCCCTCTCTCAGTCTCCCTCTCTCCCTCTTTCTCTCTTGTTCAAAATAAAATTGCCTTCTCGGCAGGGAATGTATGACAAGATACTTTGAAAGCGTAGTAAGTAATTTAAGTTAATGAATTGAAATTACATGGAACAAAGTAACATATAGTAAAACAAAAATATATAAATAATGAAAGGAGAAAATGACAGCAGCAATAATAATTATAATATGTTAATTCTGAGTCTCTCCCTCCCTCCCTCGCTTCCCCCCCCAGGATCGGATATGACGATCACAGTGTCGGGGAATGCAGCGGAACAGCAGCTGAAGGGGCTGCAGGGCTCCACCCAGTACACCGTCACCATCAGCAGCCAGCTGGGGGGCCAGCAGAGCACAGGGACCAGCACTGCTTTTACCACTGCAGGTACTGCTACTACATTACTGTCATTTAGCTGACGCTTTTATCCAAAGTGACTTTCAGTTGATTAGACTAACCAAGGGCCAATCTCCCCTGGGAGCAATGTGGGGTTAAGGGCCTTACTCAAGGGCCCAACAGCAATGGTGTTCTTGCTGTGGCTGGACTGGGACTTGAACCGCCAACCTCAGGGGTCCCAGTCATGTACCTTAACCACTAGAATATGGTTCACACACACACACACACTCACACACACACACACACACTCACACACACACACATAACTGTCTGTCTGACTGTCTGTCCTTCTGTCAGGAATTGAGAGAGGAGGGGAGGGGCCACGTGAACTGAAAGCCAATAACATCACCCCACGATCTGCGGTGTTGTCATGGAAACCACCTTCTGCGGCAGTGACTGGCTACAAGCTGACCTATCAGACAGCAGGAGAGGAGATGAGGGTGACATTTCTGGGAGATAATTACAATTTGAGATTTAATTTTAGAAAGACAGAGAATTTTAACTTCAAGCTGAGCGTAAATTTCAGAGGGAACTTTAATCTTCATTTAAATTGAATTGACAAAGAGATAATTTTAACATGGAATTTAGGCAGAATTTAAAATGTGATTTTCGATATAGATTTGAGATTTTGAACTTAAAAATGAGAGAAAGAGAGAAAATGCTCACACAGACATGACATGCCGGGGGTTTGACAGGAGCACATGACCTTTCCCCTCTGACCCCTCCATCCTAAACAGGAAGTAACCCTTGCTCCCGGTGTGACCCAGTACAAGCTGACCAGGCTGGTTCCCATGTCCAAGTACACAGTTCGTCTGCAGGGGGAGAGACGGGGGCAATACACTGCCGCCATAACAACCGACTTCACCACAGGTAAAAAAAAATTGGCTGTTTAGTATTTATTATTTAGATTTGCTGTAATTATTTGGTAGCTGTAATTAGCTGTAACAGTTATTGCTGCTAAATAGGAGTAATGCACAAGTCCTCATACTCATATATTACTATATAACTATATATCTATAGTAGAATACCTTCTCTTGCCCTTAGCATCACAGTTCATTGTGATACAGCATACTGTTCATTCCCTCTCAGTTAATTTCAGTTTCAATTTACAATACATGTTGCCAAAGTGAGAAGCATATTAGTTATAAACTACTGGAAACAACAATAAGAACAATACAATTCCGAATAATAAAAAGATAAATGCATAATGACATAATAACACTAATAGTAATGTAATAACAATGCTAATTAGAGCAAGCGTTATGAGAATTATTAATAATGTTCGTGTTCTCCAGGCACTCTGCGGTTTCCGTTCCCCTCAGACTGCTCCCAGGAGCTCCTGAACGGTGTGCGTGAGTCTGGGGAGGCCGAGATTTACCCCGCCGGAAAGCAGGGGAAGCCCGTTCCTGTCTACTGTGACATGGAGACGGCCGGGGGGGGCTGGACGGTAAGAGAACCCTACCCTGCCCCCGAACCTACACTCCCCAACAAGGCAAAAACATGCCAGAAACAACCAGAAAATAACAGCTCTCATAGGAGATATAGAATGGAATTCAGCACAGAGGACAACAGGGGCCACATGTATTTGAAATTTTATGTACAAATTTCATATCTCATACGGTTTTCTTGCCACTCTAATCTTTACATGGTTTAGAGTTCTGTGCCACCTACAGTGCCTCCATCACTTTCACTTTGGTCAGGGTGTGTGTGTGTATTAATATCTCTGTATGTATATATATGTGTATGTGTGTGTGTATTAATATCTCTGTATATATATATATATGTGTGTGTATTAATATCTCTGTATGTATATATATGTGTATGTGTATAATATATTAATATCTCTGTATATATATATGTGTGTGTGTGTGTATTAATATCTCTGTGCGTCTCAGGTCTTCCAGAGGAGAATGGACGGCGGCGTTAACTTCTTCAGGCGCTGGCGTGAATACAGCAGCGGCTTTGGAAACCTGTCAGGAGAGTTCTGGCTTGGTGAGACTTATCCCGTCCAACTTTTATTACAGATTGCTGTATAAAATGTAGTAAAATGTAGTATATAAAATCCACATTCTCCTTTTTTTCCCCTCTGCGCTGGGATTTAGTGGATACAGTAGAGCCCTGTTATCACCAGAGCTCAAGGGTGGTCCGCCCCGTTCTGGAGGGACCCGAATTTCC
>JAFBMS010000113.1:746372-831372 GCA_019788955.1 Albula glossodonta | reverse complement strand
CATGCTCTCTGTCTCTCACACACACACACACAGGCACGCATGCATGCTCTCTCTCACTCACACACACACACACAGGCAAGCATGCATGCTCTCTCTCTCTCTCACACACACACACACAGGCACGCATGCATGCTCTCTCTCTCTCACACACACACACACAGGCACGCATGCATGCTCTCTGTCTCTCACACACACACACACACACAGGCACGCATGCATGCTCTTTCACACACACACACAGGCAAGCACGCATGCTCTCTCTCTCACACACACACACACACAGGCAAGCACGCATGCTCTCTCTCACTCACACACACACACACAGGCACGCATGCATGCTCTCTGTCTCTCACACACACACACACACAGGCACGCATGCATGCTCTTTCACACACACACACAGGCAAGCATGCATGCTCTCTCTCACTCACACACACACATGCACGCACACATACTCTCACACACACACGCGCACATGCACGCATGCTTTCTCTTTCTCTCTCACACACACACACACGCACATCAATGCTTTCCTCAGGATGTCATATATGGTTATCTCCTAATGTCTGTTAGTCTGCAGCAAACAAATGGCAGAGCAGCAGTTTTCAGAGGGCAGAATTCATGCATCGCAAAACAGACATTTTCATTATTTTCATTGTAAGGATATATCATAATCTAACGCTCCTCAACCCAAAGATTGAAGACCCAGAACTCTCTGTATATTGGACATTTATGCTCAGTGAGAGGCAGTGGGGGGGAAGGGGGGCGATCCGCAACGTTCTGGAATGGACAGCCCTACTCACGTTACAGCGTGGCCGCAGTGCAGTCTGGTTGGCTGACCCCTGCTGGACTGCGCCACTATTGGCCAGGTACAGACAGACGCAGCTAAACGGTATTTACAGCTAAATGACTCTACCAGAGTCTGCTGGCCTGCCCGCTGCAATATTAAATTATATTGGGACGGGTTTTCGGTAAGGGGACGGGTGGGGGCTTTGCGATGCTGGCCTCTTCAGCTCTTGGGCTGCTGGAGGGCTGCAGGTTTACTGTGCTTTCCTGTCCATTACCAATCAGATTAGGCCCTGGGACTGTTGCATGCAATCGGTGACATGAATTAAACAAAATAGCTTTGCTTCTTAGGTGCATAACTATGAGCCTGGTGAAACTACCATCTGCATTTTAGCTTCATGTCACTCAGTTTCTTTGCTAAGTAACCAATAGTCAGTCACCACTTCTATCCAATCAGCACCTTGTGAGGGTGGGGCTCCCAGCAGCTTTTGAAATTCTATGGTTGTTCTTCTCTACTGAATCTGGACACATCCAAACTTTTTTGGGTCAACCAGATCCACCAAAAAGCTTGCAGGCAGCCTATGCAGTAAATAAATAAATAAACAAATGCATGTTTTCCAGGCACTGTGTCAGAGATTGAGTGACTGGAGCTGGGACTATATGGCCGAAACACACCAGCTCCCAGCAGGCATTGCGGCTCTGCAGTGTTTGAGTTTGAGAGCCCTTTGCTAGACGGAGTCAGGGGCGGTGCTCATTTTTCAGAGTTCTCTGACTGGGCAGCTGTGCAATGCTGAATTTTTAAATAGGGTGTGGCTACACAGTAGTGGTTGGATCTAAGTGTTTTTTTTTTTTTCAGTACTGATTATATATTGGATTTGTAGGCTGGGCTTGAACATTAAGTAAGAAATCACCATATAGGAATAAAATTGTATAAGTAAATGTAGATATATGAAATATTTTTTTTTCATAACTCTTTTTTGGATATATGCTTATATATTATATTTAAACCTGGTTAAAGATGAATTAATGTGACTGCGTGTCATTTTAAATGTTATTTTTTTTTTTTTTTTTTTTTTTTTTTTTTTTTTTTTTTTGATGTGTAAATCTTTTTGTTATGCGATACTGGAAGTAACTGTTGGCCATTTTAGGTCCCCATTACTTCACCACTAAACCATAACATCAATATTTTATTTCCCTCAAATATTCAGCATCATCACAAAAATATTCATTTTTACTGAGATAATACCAATTTATGCCACAGTACCATAAAAGTTTTCATCACCATCATCATTACAAACACCATAATTAACAACGACAAATCTGGAAGACGTAATTTGATTGCAACAAAAACGAAAGACGGCAAGTCCCGAGTGATGACTGTAATCACAAGAGCGATTCTCAAATATGCAATAAAACATGTTACCAATTGTTCCCACATTTTCTCAAAGTCTTGTGTGAATCATTTGAAGCGGAGGGTTTTAATGTGTGTCAGAGTGTTTGTGTGGGTATGCACAAACGCAACGTGAAGTGACCATGAGGTTTTTGATATAGACTCACTTCGGTATCAATTACACGCGCAAAGAACATAGACAATGATGTGGAGTTTACTGACATGCCACCATAGAAATTAGGATCATGTGAAACAGCACGAAATCCCACTTTAACCAACAACTGAAAACGTTTCAAACAGGTGAAATGTGTACTTTAAATTTCATCCCTGAGAACAAGTTCTCAACTTAAGTATTAAAACATTATATGTTGTCTGCGGTGGAACATTACGCATGGAATGTCTCAAGAGTTCGGATAAAATCAATCTTTAATTCAGTGGTCGGGATTTAGATTACAGTGGGATTAATTGATCATTGATTATAAGTAACAAGTGAAAGCCTGTCTGTTACAGCGCCGCCGCTTAGCTTTCCTTCCTTTACAGAATTTGATTCGTTTATTTAATCATGTGCCAAACTTGAAAGTGAAAGTTTAACTGTTTTTACGCGTCCATGTTAAGCCTAAAACGCTGACACATTCAGCAAACCGTGTACAGCGTTACGGCGTCAAAGCACAGGAAAGGAGTAAAATATACCTTACATCCTGAGCCTGTCTCGGGTTATTCTCTGTAGTGTTTTCACACAGAAAGGTTGAACTAAGTTAATCTCTTTCAACGATGCTTCATACGGCAAGGCCAAATCATCCCCCGACCGGCGGATTTTCCTTTGAGAACACCCGGAGGTAAGACCTCTGCGTCAGATCGACTGTTTTGTGACTACAGTGTTGCCGGCTTCTTGTAACTGTAAGAATAGATGCGTGATTAAAACAAACAATCAACAAAACAACCTTGAATGTGTAGAGTGCATTAAATATTGAACTGTAGTGTTTAAGTTAGCACTGACATTTGTCTGATTTGGCTTACAAGGCCTAGACTTCGATGGCTATAGGTATTCAAAAGGTGTGCTCAATATGTTAATATTTAAAGTGTATTGTTGATATCTGAATTAATGTATAATTTTCAAGAATTTTAAGGATAAAGTTGGCTGTAACAAGCTACGAAATTCACATTGTTGTGTAATTAATACCTTTTGTCAAGGTATGTGTGCGTGTGAGAGAGAAAGAGCACAGTTGGTGCTGTTTGTGTCGCTGATGTATTTGACCGAATGCTTTGGGAACGTACGAGTGTTGTACGAGCTCAAAACTAACGAGTGTGGCGTAATCGTGTGATGTGCGGATTGTTACAGAAATGCTGTGCTGGAAGGGAATTTGTCAGAAGTGGGGTACAGCGCACCTAAAGCCAGGAAGACCGGGACCACAATAGCTGGCATCTTATTCAAGGTAAGAGCGGGACTAGCACTGGATGAGCAGCGTACTAAGTCCGGGAGTGGGGCACGGGCGCCCTCTTGTGAGTTCCATAATGAATGCAGCTGATTTTGTTCTGTGCGTATGAATACAGGAGCCTGTGTTTTATATGGAAAGTCGCTCTTGCTGTGGTGTCAAGCTCACTCGCCACAGTAGATGGACATATACATAATAATTACAAAAAATCTTGAATTAGTTTATAGCAGATTATTTGTAGAGGGAGACAGCCTTTCTCAGTCCCTCTTTCCTCTCTCTCTCTCTGTCTCTCTCTCTCTCTGTCCTCCAGGATGGTGTGATTCTGGGGGCAGACACCAGAGCCACAGATGACATGGTGGTCGCTGACAAAAACTGCATGAAGATCCACTACATCGCGCCGAACATATAGTGGGTACCACGACGACGCAGTGTACATTTGCCTAGTTACCGTCTGATGAGCGCGTGGAAACTGAAGACAGGAAACTCTGCCCTCCTCTTCAGGCTGCACCTCTCCCCTCCCCTCCCTTGCTCTTTGTAGATCGCTCTACCCTTATTGCTCTTGTTTTAACTGATTTGTTTTTAACCTAGGCTGTTGTTTACTTTCTCTTTAGATAGTCTGTAGGGGAGTCCTGATCTATTCTGTCACCTTTGGCACTTGGGACTTTACCCCTCTGTAGGGTTATCTTTGCACTTTTTGTACCATTCTTATGCACTTTGCCTTGTAAGTCGCTCTGGATAAGAGCGTCTAATAAATGCCTTTAATGTAATGTAATGAAACCCCTTAACTTTGAGTCAATGTAAAAGTATGGTGAAGGGGCGCGTCCTCCCTCTACCCTGACTGAAGTGCTGAGCTAATGCACAGACTCTCTGAAGGGCAGAAGGATAGAGAAGGGCGCTGCCATCTCAGAAGATGTTGGATGGTCCCCAAGACCGCTGGATGAGCACTGGATAATGCAGTATCTGGGTTCTGTGTTTGCATGGGCTCTAAGTCATGCCAAGGTCACAGCCTCCTTCCTCTCGTGTTGGCACAGCTGCTGTGGGGCGGGCGTGGCCGCGGATGCCGAGATCACCACTCAGATGATGTCATCCAACGTGGAGCTGCACGCGCTCAGTACGGGGCGCCCGCCACTCGTCGTCACGGTGACCAGGCAACTGAAGCAGATGCTTTTCAGGTAAGAGAGAGGAAGAGAGAAGGACTTAGTTATTATAATAATAACAATAACAATAATAATAATAATAATAATCTGTGTTGCAGGTATCAGGGTCATATCGGCTCCTCCCTCATCGTGGGAGGTGTGGATGTCACAGGTTCTCATCTCTACAGCATCTATCCACACGGCTCCACAGACAAGCTCCCCTTCCTCACCATGGGTACGGCCCCGCCATCCTACCTGCCTGCCTGTCTGTCTGTCTGCGTCTGTCTCTTTGTTTGTATGTGTGCCTGTGCCCTTATCACCTCTCTCTGCATGTCTGTCTGACCATGTGAGTGCTATCCCCTTCACCCTCTCTACTGTCTGTCTGTCCTTGTGGGTTCTATCCCTCTACATTTTTCTGTCTGTCTGTATGTCTGAGTTCTATCATTATTTCTCTTCGTCTGTCTGTCTCTCCATTCATGGGAGTTCTCCCCTTCTCTCTGTGTTTGTCTGTCTGTGTGTCCGGTGACACCGGCGAGTCTAACACTCGCTCTGTGCTCTTTCTCTGGGGTAGGCTCTGGGGCAGCGTCGGCCATCTCTGTGTTTGAGGATCGTTACAAACCAGACATGGAGGTCAGTGACTACAGCAGCATGTATAGCAGTTAGCACTGCAGCAGGGATAGGAAAAAGAAATTTGATTTGTCTTTTTAAAATTCTGTTGAAATTCATCTTTGCTCTGCCACTGCGATCTCAAATTTTAATATTGTCTCTCATCTCCCTCTCTCTCTTTCCTCTGTTTCTACATGTCTCTCCTTAACCCCCCCCCCTTCAGCTGGAGGAGGCGAAGCAGCTCGTACGGGATGCTATAACTGCCGGAATATTCTGTGACCTCGGCTCCGGCAGTAACGTCGACCTGTGTGTGATTACCCAGGCCGGAGTTCAATACCTCCGGGGCTATGACCAGCCTGCCCAGAAGGGGCGCAAGTGAGTCAAATTCAGGGTCACTCTCACAGCAGGGTGTTCGACTGGCTGGCCTCTCTCCCCTGCTGAGACCAGGGCATGAGATAGCACATAAATGTAATTTTATTAAATGAAATTATTTAAATATTTAATTGTAAGTAAATTGGATAGCAACATTTGTAGTGTAAAGTAATTCGGGTGGGAGATTTTACAGGCAAGACTGAAATAGTCCACCTTATAACTGCACAGCCACACTACCCTACCTCCTTTTTTCTCTGAATGCTTCCCTCAGCATGTCCCTGTCTCTCTTTTCTCTGTCACACACAGGCAAGGCCAGTATAGGTACAAGCCAGGAACCACAGCTGTGCTTACAGAGAAGGTCACTCCCCTTCCGCTGCATGTTGTGGACGAGTCGGTCCAGCTCATGGACACCCAGTAAAAAGGGCAGAGAGAGATGTACTCCCCCTGCTGGTGAAACTATAGAACAACCGCTCAGGGCGAAGACTGGAAAAACAGACAGTCGACCAACCACTCATTCTTTCAGTAACAGGAAGAAGATAAAACACACACACACAAGAACACTCAAATACATAGAAACATGCACACATACCCAGAAGCGAAGCTTGTTTTGTTTCAGTTTGTTTGTTCCAGTTTGTTTTAAATTTCATTTGGCTAAATAAATGAAATTAAAAACCGTTTATGAATGTTTTTTTTTTCTTTTGTGATATAATCCGATAACTAGAGTGCCAAATATATTAGTTTGATAGTAGAATAATGATACCCAAAGCAACAAACAAACGTTGTATAACTAAATTAAAATTCCTGTTCAGTGTGATAACAAACATAATAAACTGTTAATTCTTGGCCAGGACATATTATTGCTGAAAAAGTATGATGCAGTTCCTGAAGCAGGCCTTTGAATTTTTTTATTTTATTTTTTCATTTTTTGATCTGTGTATGACAACAAAACACGGGTTATTTAAACTGTACTTTTAACTGTGAAGCCAACCAGAGCTGGGGTGTGTTCGTTACTGACATATTGGATGTCCAATGAGGTAACAGCTAAGCAGTGCGATTCTGCATATAGCGACTTTTCTTAGAGTACTGATTCAGGATCAGTTTTATTTTCACACAACACTATGAGGCTGTGACTAAGTGGTGCATTGAGTGATCCTGGGTCTGAATATTTTTTTACACTAAATCGTTGCTCTAACGACTGATTAAGCCCGCCCATCGAGCAAAACCTTTCCCCATTGGCTGCGAGATCCGCATCTGATTGGTCGGTTAAGGAGCGCATTGTTTGAATATGTTAGCTGGCTTTCCCGTGGTTCACCATGCTAGCGCCGTAGCTTGCTAGCAAAACACTTAGCCACCTCGGTCCTGGTATTCTGGATTTTTGTGGTAAGTTTGTTTTAGACCTAAATAAATTGTTCTGTGTGCCAAGTTTCTTACTGGCTAACGCTAGCTCGCTAGACTTTGATACCTAAAGTTAACTGTTCGAATTTTGCATACATTGTATGGTCTTTTAGAGCTACAAAATAGTCAGCACCGTCGTTAACTTGTCTATCTGTAACAGTCTTTGGTAAAGTTAAACTTATCTGTAATGTCTGCAGCTGGCTACGGATGCGTCTGCATTTTACACAGTGATGAAGAAAGAGTTTTCAATTTCGCAGTTAACTTACGCTACGTATCTAGTCAGTGCAAGGTGGGTGGGTAGAGGGCTTATATTTCCCGTTGTTAGCTGTGTTAGTTTAGATGGTGATATCTGCTTGGGATAGAGTTAGCTGTGTTAGGTGAGTATAACGCTGTGGATGGATGTATATATCGCTGGCTGGCTGGCGTTGGCTAATTCGGTAGTGTCAAAATCATTGCCTTGCGTATGCTGGTTTTTACTCCCGCCTCCACCCTGCAGTGCTGGAGTTAAACTGAATTCGTTTCTCACTTTATTAAGTTTCTACGTTTTACATACATTATACAACTCGTCCTCTTTGCTGCCACCCCCTGTAATCCCAGGATCCCCTGCTGCACACTGGGAGAATGCGAGGCCAGGGCAGCGCTCGCCGGCGGAAAGCCAGCACCCCTCGTCGCCGCACGCCACTGCCTTCACCGTCCCCTGCGCCAAAGAGAACCGGCGGACCTCCAGGTGAGGTGGGAGGTGGTGGGGTGGGGCAGTCTGGGTTCCACGTCTGTTCCTTTGGTGTCTGACTTAGTGCCAGAGTGAGCAGTGTGTTTTCCGTTTTCATTGCAATCGGCCAACTCATTTCGGATTTTGCCACTACACATATATGTCTGTGTACTTGTGTGAGTTTTTTTTCTTTCCTGTCTATCAGCTGGCTCTCCTGAGAAGAGGAAGAAGAGGTATCGGCCTGGCACCCGAGCTCTCATGGAGATCCGCAAGTATCAGAAGAGCACAGAGCTGCTGTTGCGCAAGGGACCCTTCTCCAGAGTGGTAATGCAGTTGCCGCGCTCACACTGTCTCTCTGCACAGCAGGATGGCAACTGGCTCACCGAGAGCCAGAATGGTTCTGGGTGTATGGGTTTGGGTATTGATTAAGGAAGGAATTTACACTCGTCTGTACCCAAAGAATGCAGTATTTACGGGGCCTGAGAGATCTTTTAGCTTTTTCCACCACTGCTGTAATCAGGGATGAAGTGAAATTTTCTTTTGATAGACACGATATAGGTGTGCTTCCTTAGTTTTCTTCTGGATTTGTGGACACTGTGATACTCCCTTTTGACTGTAGGGTGGAATCAGTCCAGTTTCCTTGGTGATTTTTTTTTTTTTTTTCTTTTTCTCAAACCAGCTCAGAGTTATCCTTGTAGCTCAGTCTGCGTTGTCGCTAGCACTGATGCTGTTCAGATGCATTTGTGTGCTCTGCCCTTATCTACGCAGCCTAAATTAACGGCATCCTAGTAAAACGTCCCCTCCGCTTGCTGTCCCCAGGTGCGAGAGGTGTGCCAGACGTTCAGCAAGCTGCACCTGAGGTGGCAGGCCTTGGCTCTGCTGGCTTTGCAGGAGGTACGGCTGAACGTGTCAGTTCCTGTCTGTCCTTGAACATGTCACTTTCTCTTCCTTTGTCACTGAACGTGTCATTTCCTCTTTATCTGTCCCTGAGTGCATATTGGACACACTATTACACAAGTTCATTTGGAAAAAATATACCTCATAAAGTGATTAAAGATGTAGTTAATAATGTGGTTTGTGATGGTGATGTTTTGTTTTGTTTTTTTTTTACTTTGTTAAATGATCAGTCTCTTTTATATGATGCTACTTTCCAATGAATTAAAGAAAAACACCCTCCTCTTGTGCCTGTCTTTACTCTGTCTCTGAATTAACGTGTCATTTCCTTTTGCAACGTCCTAGAATATGAGGTGTGGCTATTAAATAAAGAGACTGGGCTTATGCAAGTCGAACAACAGCGCGCATGTGCGAACCACGTGGTATAATTTGACCAATGGGCAAGCATAAACAACCCATGAAAGTTTCAATCTGCTCGCGTCTCCAGTTCGCTGTTATGCGTTGCTTGAAGTGGACGTGTTTGTCTTGAGCATTAGTCTTGTTATTTAATAGCCACACCTCATATGTCACTTCCTGTCACTTCCTGTCGCTCAATCTTCCTCTGTCCCCCTTTAGGCTTCTGAGGCGTTTTTGGTGCGCCTCTTCTCAGACGCCAACCTGTGCGCCATCCACGCCAAGCGCGTGACGCTTTACCCCCGCGACCTGCAGCTCGCTCGGCGGATCAGGGGGGTGGAGGCACTCTGAGGCGGGGGTTGGGGTGGAGCTGGCCCAGGGCATTTCGTCTGTGACAGGTTTGGCTGGAGCAGGTGCTTTCCGGACCACCTTTCTGCTGATCTGAGAGTGGAGACAGCCGCTACGTCCTCTTGGCTGTGTGCGCTGGGGTTGGGGTTGGGGTGTAGAGGGAGGTTCTCTCCCAGTGTGCACATGCCATATACTTCCACATTTCTTGCATATTGTTTGTTTTTGTAAATCTGAAGGCGTTTTAATTGATTTTATTCAGAAAGCTGACTTGTTTTGAGTACAAACACCTCCCAGTTTGAGCCACTCCAGGTTTTGCCGTTTGCACGTTAGCACACTGGCTGAGAGCTACCAATAGACAGGTCCCACACTAGCATGCATTCTTCAAACACCTGGAAGGGCTCATATTGCCACTGGTTTGGGGAGGTCACATTTCAAACTGGAGCAGAATTACTGATGGAGCAGGTACAGGTGGAAGGAGACGGTTGAAATAGTCCAGCTTTACGACACGTTACTCTGATGAACCAAGACACAGCATTCATTCCCATCGGCACTTGTGTATTATATTTTAGTGTGGTAATATAGCGTTCAGCTAAACTATTGTCTCTTATCACAGTCCTGCATTAATTTAAATCCTGTGCTTACAAAGGGCATTTTCTAGATTCAGGCGGCTGTTCTGGTCCAGCACTAAAACACCCGATTCTACTAACGAACTAACTGGTTTGGTGGGAGTGACGGTGATCTGGTGCAGCTATGGTTAGTTGAGTAGCAGAATCAGGTTTTTAAATGCTGGGCCGGCACTGAGGTCCTCACTGGCTCTCCCTGACACTCTGTGTCGAGCTTGATACTGAGCTGTAGGTGGCCTGTAAGGTGTAATGATATAATTTGACCCCAGGGGTATTGAAATCTGAGTGTGCTTTCATGTGGGTGTGTATGAGATTTAAAATGAAGATCCACTTACTGTTTGACCAATGTTTGATATAAAAGTGTACAGGAACTGTAATTTTCTTATTTAGTGTTGATAATCGTAACTCAATTTGCATCAAATTAAGTGTAAATACTTTTAAACATACAGGCATTTTTATTTAACTCATTTTTTTTTCTTTTTTGCAGTTTTCCTCTGTTACATTGTTTTTAAACAAAAAAATTTTTAAATGTTGTTATTGTGATTATATGTTTCTGAATGCAAATAAAAACCTTTTTTTTGATAAATTGTGATTTTTGTCAAGTATCCTGAAGCCCTACCTTACAGTACTGTAACTGTTAATTAGCCCAGCAGAGGTCTATAATGCATACAACACTTGACAGGAAACCATAATTTCAGTCTTTGTTTTTTTTGTTTTTTTTGCTGTCCATGTTCACCAACAAGCCCTCATGAAACATTTTCTCCAAGCTGTAGGCATTCAGTCAATGGCAAGTGAGGTGAAAGGTCACGATAAGTCCCTGCTAAAGCAGACGGCTTCGACTGGCATGTCTTTCACAATGTTGAGACAACACGAACACCCTGTCAAGTAACTTTTCGTTGCTGTTTGAATGACACCGCACATCCTTTTCTGAAAGTGTGAGTGAACACTCACATTTCAGTGTTATTCTATTGTTTACACAGAGGGAAGGGAATTTTTAGCCCCTTTTATATAGCCAATTAATCGGAAATTTAAATGGACATGGCTGGTAAGGTACCATACTGCAATGTGGCTGTTTCATGCTGTATTGTGACAATGTTTCCAAGCAACGAAAATGATCTACTCTGAGTGGCTCGTGGGATAAATTGCTGCCTGAGGTCGGGGGTACGATTCCCAGCCTCGCCATTCCCAACCATGGCCAGAGGCTCAATTGGCGAGGCAACAATTGGCCAGCCTCGCCAGGGGCTCAATACAGGGTAGGTCGAGCAAAAAAGAAGCAAGATTGTCAACACATGATTTGGAGGAGTCATGTGGACAACCTCTCCTCCCATAGCTGTCAGGGGCAGGGTGCTGCAGTGTGATCAACCAGTTCAGTTGAGGATGGGGGGAAAAAAAGGGGAAAATCAGGGATTCAAATTAAAAAAAAGGAAAATGACCCACTCTGGTTTACCTCATAAAATGAGCTCTCAGTGCTGTAATAAGTCTCATTTGCCTTAATGCCTTGCTTTTGCACATCAGCGCCATTTTTGCCTGTTGCTGTTGCCTGAATTTAAATGATTTTATGTGCCTCCTTGGGCTCTGTTTTAATGATCCAAATCAAAAAAAAGAGTGTTTTACTTTCAGTAATTCATTCTGTTTTTATACTGAACTAATAATCCAATTTGACACAAGTAGAATGAAAGTCATGAGGACACATACAACTTGAGTGATAAAAGAAATCATACAATGATTTCACACTAATTATTCCCTATAATCTTTATCTTTGAGTTCGGACTGGTAGAATACAGCTCTTTGTCTCTTTTCATCTGTGTATTTCCAGCTTCTTCAACAGCCCTCTCCTGTTTTTTTTTAATTGGCCCCCTGGGACGGTGCTTTTGGCCTCTGGGTCCTTGCCCCACCCCATTCCCCCCCTTAGCAGCCAATCAGATCTCCTCTCACCTGTCTGGCCATGCTCCTAGAGGCCTTGTTTACAGGTGCTTTGTGACATCACACAGGATAGAACACTGGAGGGAGCGAGGCTGTAGAACCAGGCCGGTACCCATGGAGATGAGCTGGAGGCAGCAGCAGCTTTGACCACCCGAGAGACATACACTGTGAGGCTATAGGCAAACAAAGCATTTTGCAATAAGGTGAGAGACTGAGACGGACTGATTTTATTTGCCAGAGCAGCAAAAGAAGTCATTACAATTTCTCTGGAGGTGATTACAGGCCATCGTTGTTTTAACCTCACAGAGATTCCGTCACAGGGGCAGTTTCAGTGGTTGAAGGGAACCTAACTGCTGCGTTCCCATCATTGATTACCAGAACAACCTAAAGGAGACCACATCCCTGAAAGAAAAGAGAAAAGGTAAGGCCTTCTTTATTTACCTTTCGTTTCACTGCTGCTGACATTTGCTATTTATTTGTTTATTAGTTTATTTGGGACAAGTACAATTGATGTAAACCCAGATTAGTACTCCATGCATGTCTGTAGGCAGAGCTGTGACCTGCCTGCTGGTGAGTTCTTGAGTACAAACAGACTCAGAGTTTTGCTGAGTGCTGTTGAATCCCTGTTACGATGGCTGTTCCTCACTCTGGTGCAGCAGCTTAAGATCACTCGATTTGGGAAAGTAAGTTAGCGCTGGTCCTGTGCATCGGGAATGCCAAAAGACACCATACTTTGTGTTTATTTTATCTCACATTTCTTATCATAGTTTGATTGGGGGGGATGAATCCAAAGCGGATATTGTGGAGGTTGGGTTGTTAATCTCGCTAGGCTGACAGTTCAGTGCAGTTCAACAATACACTTTCCCCCGGTGTCTCTCTCGCTGTGCTCCTCCCTAAATGTGTCTGTTTAAAAGACAGCGGTTTGTGTGTTCATGATAACTCCCCAAATCCCTCACCCCCTCACACCTCCCTCCCCCCAGCCACCACTATGTCACAGGGTGACAATGTCCTCGAAGAGCTGCTGAGTGGCGGTTTCCACGGCGACGAGGGTTCGCAGGGGGTGGAGCTTTCGCTGGAGGGGAGGAGCCCCAGTGTGACGGACAGGGACCCAGCCCCCAGGGTAAGTGGACTCTGTTTGTACCCAATTCATCCCACGTCACACCACCCACTGCCATTTATTTATCGGCATTTTAACTAAAAAAAAAAAATCTCAATAGTCTCCTATAAATGACAACCCGAAGAATATTCTTATGTTCCCAATCGAAATGTTTTACTGCGGTCTGACCTACCAACACTGGCACATAGTGCTGATTGGCTCATTGATCCAGGGCAGTTATTGGAAACAGAAGCCTGCACATAAGCACACCTGCCCCTTAGGCGCAGTGCTCCCATCCCCCCTGCCTTAGAAGCTGCGGTGAAGTGGTTTATACTCTCGGCCCATGGAGAAGTACAGGGTGTCCAGGTCTTTGTTGCACTCAGCAGTTAATTGACCAATTAAAACAGCTGATTGCACAGTTAATTCATCTTGCTCTGATTTAGGATGAGTATAATTTATAGGCTATAGCATAGGAGACTTATCGGAGATGGGATCAGTGTGAATGCAATGGCAGTGTTGTAGCCCAGCTCTGAACTGCCTGATTAAACTAATCAAGGTCTTGTCTGGAAGGCCACAATTAGCTGATTAGGTGTTTTAACGCTGAGATACAACAAAAGCACCACCCTCACCCTGACTGTTCGCCAGGCATACTGAGGGCTTCTGGCTATGATGGGGTTACCGAGCGCAAAGCTCAGAAATGGACCAGAATGCCACACAAAATAAGATCTGAGTCACTTTGCGCTACAAGCAACTTTTCCCTCAGGAGTTGGGATACACACAGACATGCAGACAGCTTGTTTTGTTTGCATTTACGTTTTAGTGTTTAGTGGATTCTCTTATCCAGAGCGACTTGTAAAAGTGCATACAATGGGCACATAAGAGTTCTTACCAAACTACATACAAAACTATCTTTTGTACTAACAGTATAGGTTTCAGATCAGCTGTCACTTCACACTCCACGGGCCCTTTGCTGCATGCCATCTCCTCTCTGTCTCCCCTGCCTGTCCTGCCTCTCTCACTCTACTATCACTATCGCAATACAGCAAAAATGCCAAAAAATAATTTAAAAAAACACTTCAGGGCTGTAGATTCGCTAAAGACTCACAAATTTATAATTGAATATTCAAGCCTGATTTAGTTAGAACCCCCAGTATATCAGCAAGTAACTACAGCACCTGTAGAAATGCTGCCCCCAGGCGGTTGTATGTGGAACTGCAGTTGTGGTACCATAGTTTTGCTAAATATGTGTCTTTTCTCATGGCTGCTGGTGAGCTCAACTTTACCCTTAACCCAGTGGGACCCAGGGGGTTAAATCTCTGTCCTGTGCCACAGTCCCCAGACCCACCGGCGGAGGCGGAGCCCTGGGGCACCCGCTGTGGCGGCTGTGGTGGGCGTGTCGGCGACCGCTTCTTCCTATTGGCTGCAGGGCGGGTGTGGCATGGGGCGTGTCTACGCTGCAGTCTGTGCCAGTGCGAGCTGCAGACCCACCCCTCTCTGTACTGCCGCGACAGCAAGATCTACTGCCAGCTTGACTACTGCAGGTTAGAGCCTCCCCTTTCTTTAAAAAGGAAAATTTACAGCATGTGACAGATTTGTGAGATTTTTAAATGTGATTTCACTTTGTTTCTGAAAGAATGCCCTGGTTGAGTATTATATTCTCAGTAATATTTTTGACTGGATACTCAGGTAAATGAAGAACCATACAGTGATAAAATCCAACGATTCAAATTCTTAAATTTGGCAAGTTTAGCATCGCTTTTGAAGTAGAATATATTTCAGACTTCTGAACCACCTTCTTCAGTAATGTGTTCAGATCTCTGAGGTTGCACTGTAGTTTTTTTGTGTCTTTCATTATAAATTGACCTTAAGTTCATCCTCCTTCCTGTTTTGTTTTACCCTCTTCCTCTGTGGTGATGCAGGCTGTTCAGTGTGGGGAGATGTGCACGCTGCTCTCAGCCAATACCGTCGTCCGCCCTGGTCATGAGGTCAGGGGCGCTGACCTTTCACCCCCACTGCTTCTCCTGCCAGGTCAGAGAGGGGTGTGACATCATAGAATGGTTCTGTCTGTGACATCATAGATATATAAACTGCAGAATGGTTCTGCCTGTTGAAAAAAACAGCAGACAGCAAAGGAATGAATATGATAAAACTAAAATTATAGATAAAACTTTATATAATTATTTCACCATAAGCTTCACCATCTTGAATAGAATTCTTGATCACATATTGCTTATCTCTGTAAACAGTCTCTATACGATTACTCTCTGTCTCTCTTCCTTCTCATCCTCCCCTTATTCTCTCTTCTTTGATTAGGACCACAATTACAATAAGAGTCTGCCACTTGTTTATAAATAGATTCTACATACTTGTTTAAAGGAAGACCTAAAAAAAAACACAACAGCCCACTAAACCAACACAAAACATTCATAGTGCTGAACACAGAAATCATCATTGACTTTAGTAATCAGTGGTAAAACAACACATCTCTGTTAACAAATGAATGAAACGACTTAGTGGCAAGTTAGTTATCTTGCCGTTTCTCATTATTTATGATATATACCATGGAAATAAAAGAGTTATGTGAAATGCATTGAAAATACTGAGACATGTTGTGTTCTTGCATGCCTTGATGTAGAAACTATATTTTCACCCAAGTGAGCCTCAATACAGTTGTATGTCCTTCTTAGTGTCGGTGTGCAGCTTCAGAAAGCAGAAATACTACGATCCTGCGCCCATGCTTTAAACCACCCGACTCTAATCAGCACAACTCTTCACACAAGAGGAGGAGCTAATTAGCAAACCAGCAGCGAAAGTGAATGAGAGGAACAAATACATGGTAGAGTTTATCATTTCTGAAGCCAGGGTTTTAAACCTCTGCTTCTTAATAATAGAATATATTACCAAGTATGCAGTATGGAGTAAAGTACAACAGAGCACACCCTGCATTACAGTCAGTAGTGAACAAAGTACACAACTTCTGTAGCCCTCTTGAGTCAAAGTAGAGATACACTTGCACAATACTTTTATTTTCAATATTTAAGTATATCTAAAAGCAAATAGCTGTGGGAAACCCTGGTTTCAGAAAGCAAAATGGCAACCATGTATTTGTTTGATCCATGCATTAAACCAGCTGATTCTTATTAGCACAACTCTGCAGCCAGGATAGATAATCTTACTTGTGAAATCACCTGTTTAAGTGAAACAAAGATATTGTGGTACTTTCACTTCCTAAAGTCAGGGGTTTTCCACCTCTGACACCAAGTACTGTTGCACTTTGTCTCAAGTACAAATTTAAATAGAGTATGTCCTCTGTAACTCAAATAAATTAGCCTATCACCAAGTACACTTCATAAACTGTGAGGGCGGGGTCATTGGAATGAGGCCTGTCTGCTATGGTAACCAATGGGCTGATGCCTTGTTTTTCCAGGAGTGTGATGTCACTTTGCTGCCAGGAAACTTGTACTACGTGCAGGGGCGGAGCCTGTTCTGTCAATCACACTATCAGGCAGAAAGCAGAACGCGGGCCTCCCATTCTGGCCAGCCCAGACAGACGGAGAGAGAGGGTGAGGTCGCCTCTTTTATCAGATGTAAACACAGATTCTGTGGACCAACCAGATGGTTCAGCTCCTGTGATCCTTCCATCATCTCTGTTTCAGCACTGCAGGAGGCTGTATTTGGTAACTGGGGATGAACAGAGCATCCGTATCAAGTATCAACCCTAGTCAACCACCATGAATACATTTTCAGATGAAACACCCAATGGTAATCTTTTGTCTTCAAAGATAATGGAGGCTGGACTTTCAGTTTTGAGAGCACAGAGCTGGGTATCTGGTTGGTCTATAGTGTCTGTGATGGAGACACAGGTACTATATCCTTACATGATTTTATTAACATAAACTATTACCAGCATCAGAAGAGTAAAAGTATGTACTTGACCCAAGTCTGGCCAAGATCTGTAGGCTGTTAATATATTTCCAGTTGAGTTCATTGATGTACAAATAATGTGATGTTATTGAGACAAAAATCTCCCAAGCAGATATAATTAGACATAATTTCATCAAAACAGCACTAGTAACACAACCTCCACTATAGCTGACACCACAGAGGGGGAGGAGCAAGTCAGCAGCCCTGAGCCTCGATTGGACGAAGGGCCATCAGGGGGCAGGCCCCGGGGGAAGACCAAGCGAATCAGGACGTGTTTCCGCAGCGAACAGCTGAGGGCCATGGAGTCCTACTTTGCCCTGAAACACAACCCGGACGGCAAGGACTGGACCTGCCTGTCGCATCGGACAGGCCTCCCCAAACGCGTCCTGCAGGTAAGTCTGTACATCACTTCAGATTCAGATTTTCATGGAATTAGTTGCCTGGCTGGCTCTCAGATTTCTGAGAGTGGATTTGATTGGTGTGGGCACTTCTGGATCTTTACCCCGACTACATAAAGTTTTGTACAAGGAACATCCCTGAAGCTAGGCACTGTGATACCACAACAAAGATATTATTTTGTAGGGTCATTGTTATGAGACTGATTATATCTGCAGTTCCACCCCCTGTCCATCCTCTGTCTAGATCTCAAACTCACAGTCCACGACTGACACATTCGCTTTTCACTTTACGGCATCTGACAGCATTGCTCGTTCGCATTCTCTTTGTTTCTCAGGTGTGGTTTCAGAACGCCAGGGCCAAGCTCAGACGTTCCCTCCCGGCGGACGATTCCCAAGGCAGCGGCTCCCCATCTGCCCCACAAGCCAACGCCATGGCGACGATGCCCGCATCCATGGCAACCCCCCAAGAGTCGGAGGCCCTCCAGACCAGCACCATCGACCACCTGCAGCTCTCCCTGCTGACCGCGCCCCTGAATGACACGCCCCAAAGTCCCATCAGCCAACCTGTGGGATACAAAGACTCTTTCTTTTTGGACTACAATACCCAGAGTTCACCGAGGCTCTCTCCCTTAATGACACTTGACTATGAAGAGTCCAGTAAGGAAAGAGGTGGAGGTTCTGACAAGACACTGCATCAATATTACTGTTAGCTGTTGCGATTGTGCTACTCCACTGTGTCTCTTAAATTCTGTCCTTTTTACGCCAATGGCTGAGTTGTCATCACAGTTTGGACAGGTCTTTAAAAACCACTGACATACCGGTGGTCTTGTAGCATATAGATGACCCAATAAGTCCAATAAGTTTCCAAATGGAAATGGATTTAAACCAGCCTTCCTAGTGTCCACACAGACAGGATGTGGATCAGCTTCCTAATGATAAAAATTTTAAACAACAAAAAGTTTATCATTATATCAATGAAGGTTAAATCTGATAGATGTCTGGGGATAGCAATTCTTCATTAACCCTTTCCTGGCATGGTTTGGGTTTCACAGAGCATCAGTGATTGCCCGGTGGTTTGAAACACATGAAAGCAATATCATCCTTACATCCTGACCTTCTGTCTCAGGCTATGAGCAGGTCTGAGCAAAGCGAGCATTAGTCAGATGTGGGGCAGCTTCCACTTCCATCCAGCTAAGCTGACTTTCCCATGGAAGATCAGTGCCCTAATGCTGCTGTCGCCCTCCAGCTGCTGGCAGACTCTCCACCACAGTACACTCAGGCCTTGCTAGCTACATACAGTGGCCCAACACTAACCATTACAATGATATTTCCTTGGGTCATTACCAATTAGCAGGACGGACTAACGAATTATGCATGCTGAATAGGTCAGCACATCACTAAACCATGCAGAGGAGAACATGTCTGCGATAACACCTGATGTAAAAAGATACCCTGTAATACACGTGCAGTTGAGTGCACAACCAGGAATTAGAATTATCATATGTCTACAAATATTTAGGAGGACGATAGCAGTCGTACGTCAGCAATAACGATGGAAAAGTTGAATGAAAGAGGCGTTTTGAGAAGGAAATGCAAATAAACGACAGCATATAAGGGCTTGGAGCCAGGCACGTTTGCCTGAAGTTTCACTCGTATCCCTCTCTGGCTCCAAGCCCTTGATATGCACGTAGAGCGGTTATATCATGATACTAGAAGTGGGTGGTGGATCAGGCCTCATGAGTTGAATCGTGTAGATACAAATGTGTGCGGTGGCATTGTAACTGATGTGTGCTTGTGCGTTAGTTTGTCTCGTGTGAATGTGTTTGACCTCTACATACCTCTCCCACTGTAGAGCTGGAACCAGGCTGGCTCATTATACCCCCTTTCCCACTGTAGAGCTGGAACCAGGCTGGCTCATTATACCCCCTTTCCCACTGTAGAGCTGGAACCAGGCTGGCTCATTATACCCCCATTCCCACTGTAGAGCTGGAACCAGGCTGGCTCACTATACCCCCTTTCCCACTGTAGAGCTGGAACCAGGCTGACTCATTATAGCCCCTTTCCCACTGTAGAGCTGGAACCAGGCTGGCTCATTATACCCCCTTTCCCACTGTAGAGCTGGAACCAGGCTGGCTCATTATACCCCCTTTCCCACTGTAGAGCTGGAACCAGGCTGCCTCATTATACCCCCTTTCCCACTGTAGAGCTGGAACCAGGCTGGCTCATTATACCCCCATTCCCACTGTAGAGCTGGAACCAGGCTGGCTCATTATACCCCCTTTGCCACTGTAGAGCTGGAACCAGGCTGACTCATTATAGCCCCTTTCCCACTGTAGAGCTGGAACCAGGCTGGCTCATTATAGCCCCTTTCCCCACTGTAGAGCTGGAACCAGGCTGGCTCATTGTACCCCCTTTCCCCACTGTAGAGCTGGAACCAGGCTGGCTCACTATACCCCCTTTCCCACTGTAGAGCTGGAACCAGGCTGGCTCATTATACCCCACTGTAGAGCTGGAACCAGGCTGGCTCATTATACCCCCTTTCCCACTGTAGAGCTGGAACCAGGCTGGCTCATTATACCCCCTTTCCCACTGTAGAGCTTTAGGTCTCTTTGGACTGGATACGACTCTGCTGTATGTAAAGGGGTGTTGTTCTATGTGTCTGTGTGTCTTTCTGTCATTGTCTCTCACCTCTTTTTCTTCCCGCTTTCTTCAGGTTTAACGTCACTGTGTTCCTACCCTCTGCTGTGACCTTAGACTGTATATCTAGCTCCAGTCCCCCTCACAGTGTGTCCTCTAAATTTAAATAAAAACATTATTTATGCAGACGTTTTGTGGTCTCATTCTCCCTCCTTCCATTTGGCACTTCAAAGTGAAAATGTATAAGTACCATTCAGGCGACTTTAAAAATGAATTTTTGTTCATACATTTATCATGATACTGATCGCCCATGTAATTATCGTGATATTGATTTCTGTCATATGGCCCAGCCATTGTAGCTGCTCTGGAGTGATGAGGTAGGGGTAAATCGCCAGGTTGGAACCCCGCCCTCCCACGGGCAATATGATGGCTGATAACGCGCCATCTAGTAAGGGTTGCTGGCCACAGTCAGCACTAGCTATACCAAACCATCACACTCCTCCCAAGGGGACGTCACATGCAACAACCGCCTCCCAACAGAGTAATCCGAAAGACTGTAACAAGAAAAATAAAGATGAACTCTTGTGTATTTGCTTACAAAGGCAAATGGTTGTAATTGCTGCATTCGTTACTTTCAATCCAATTTGATAGCATGAGTGAAAGTGGTTAAGTGGCGAGGTTTACACAGACAATAGAATATCTCCAGCTGATTTTGCGTAAACCCCGAGAGATGAAGTTATCAACAGAGCCGTGACCTCTGTGCTTTAAAAAAAAAAAAAACCTTTTTCACGGTCAACCTTGGTAACTGGCCACTTGGGTCACTCAAATCAGCACCGTTTCCATGTTTGAAGAATGTTGATGACATCATAAAAGGGCCACTGTGCGTCAATGTGGTTGTCTGGCCAATCAGTGGCAATGGAGCCAAACCTCTCAGCTAACTAGGCAATGAATCTGAGAGGGTATTTAAAGAGTGGGTGCCAAAATAAAAGGATGGAAATTCCGAAAACGCAACAAGGTACTTGGAATTGTCTGTTTGTGGTGAATTGTTCATCCTTTATATTTGAGTATTCCTTGCAATTTTGTTGCTATTTTTTTGTTTGCATGCTCCCATTTTCATTTTTTAACAATTTCCCATATTTAAAAAAAAATGTAAGTTTGTTCGATTAGACATTAAATATTTAATTTGATATTGAAAATGATTGTTTAAGAAATACTGAATGTCTGACTGTAAAAAATAATTTTTAAATGAAAAGTATTTTCACGTAACACTTTCACATTTCCACTATTTCTGTCCCTGAGGAATTCAGATTTGAGTTGTAATGTGCATGATATTGTGTGTCTCTGTGTCAGTGAGTATGTACGTATGTGACTGTGTCTGGGTGTTTGTGAATATTTGCAACGGCATACATCTGACTCTGTGTGCGTGTGTCTCACTCTGTTTCTGTCGATTTACTTTCCATTGGTCATACCCTATCTGCCAGTTTGTATCTTTGCAAGTCAATGTGCAAACGATCTAAGCTGTTTAATGTATGAATCTGTTTCAGTGCATTTTTACTCTAAAGCCATATTCATGTCTGTGTTTATATATCTGCTGAGGGGACATCTTTAATGGTTTTGTATAGCTGCCTTTCCCTGTGATTCTAACTTAGTTATTGATTTTTATTCCTGGTTTACAGATGACATCGCGCGCATTAAACGTCTCGTCTTCCCTCCGCTCATTCTGCCTCCTCTCCCTCGCCCTGCTGGTTCCCATCTCCGGAGCTTACGCACACCCCGACCCCCGCCAGGCAACTCAACTTCAGGCCATTTTGGAGCACCCCGGCTTTGCGGACGCCCTACTCCAGCTCCAGGCTTCGCTCGGCCTAACTGGCGGTGCTGTGCTGCCGTTCTGGGGGACATCGCAGGAGCTGGAGCCCGACAGCCGAGGCAGCAGACAGTCTATGGAACTGGAGGGGGGGGACAGAAGGAGGGGCCAGAGAGCTGGGTGGCCAGGGAGGCCTGTCAATCTCTCGCCTGATCACCCCCCGGACACGCCGCACTACCCCGACGGTGGAGATGGGGTCGGAGAGGAGGGAGGGGGGGAGAGCAGGAACGAAGCTCTGACCTCCATTGCCGGGGGTCTTCAGGCGTTCAGCAGGCAGAAGGGGGGATTTGGGTTTCGATTTGGGAGGAAGTGAGGGGAAAAAAAGGGGCGAAGGGCAGGAGGGGAGGATGAAATGGTGAGAGGTGGAGGAATAGAAAGAGCAGGTGACATTTGTCAACAGGAGAGAAAGAGGAGCTGAGAGTACACATTCACAAAATGAAATGGGAGGGATGAAGATTAAGATGGACTGGAAGATGAAAAGGAAAAAGGCAAAGGAGAGCTGGATATTTGTGTGGGTGATGTAAAGAATGAGAGTTCACCCGTTAAAAATCAGTACTTCTTCTACACTACTTGTATATCCCACTTTGGCAATATTTGCTATCTGTATTTCATGTCAATAAAGAATATTGTCAGCAAGTGAGAAATAGCAGTCAAAAATAGACAGATATTAGCCAATAATGGGTCAGGTATCTGTTGGTTAAACCAACAAGGCCTGTCTGAGATCAACAGGCAATGAGCATCACTATGCTCTCTGTGTAAACTGGTCACAGAATGGGAGCACAGACTCACCAGGCGTAAAATCTACTGTATGTCAATAACTCGTAAAGACTGGTCTTGCTTGCTTCAACCACTGGGTTGAACAGAATTGTACTCCCTTCTCTCCATCCGACAATAAAATTGCTTTTGGTTTGGATCTTTCAGCGGGGTTCCAGGGTGTATTTTATGTCTGTGTTTTTCATGTGTATAGCAAGTGTTTAATAATGTATTTAAAACAGAAGAATGAATGAATGAATTATTTTTCCCTAGACATAAATAGTGAGATGCTTGGTCTTGTGAATTGGTGTGTTGGTTTGGAATTGGTTTTAGTGAGTAAAGTTTTAGTGTTATATAGCAGGATTAAAGTCTATTTATGTTATTGAGCAGCAGTGTAGCGTAATGGTTAGGGAGCTGGGCTTGTAGCTCAGAGGTTACAGTGTAGTATAATGGTTAGGGAGCTGGGCTTGTAGCTCAGAGGTTACAGTGTAGTGTAATGGTTAGGGAGCTGGGCTTGTAGCTCAGAGGTTACAGTGTAGTATAATGGTTAGGGAGCTGGGCTTGTAGCTCAGAGGTTACAGTGTAGTATAATGGTCAGGGAGCTGGGCTTGTAGCTCAGAGGTTACAGTGTAGTGTAATGGTTAGGGAGCTGGGCTTGTAGCTCAGAGGTTACAGTGTAGTGTAATGGTTAGGGAGCTGGGCTTGTAGCTCAGAGGTTACAGTGTAGTGTAATGGTTAGGGAGCTGGGCTTGTAGCTCAGAGGTTACAGTGTAGTGTAATGGTTAGGGAGCTGGGCCTGTAGCTCAGAGGTTACAGTGTAGTGTAATGGTTAGGGAGCTGGGCTTGTAGCTCAGAGGTTACAGTGTAGTATAATGGTTAGGGAGCTGGGCTTGTAGCTCAGAGGATACAGTGTAGTGTAACGGTTAGGGAGCTGGGCTTGTAGCTCAGAGGTTACAGAGTAGTGTAACGTTTAGGGAGCTGGGCTTGTAGCTCAGAGGTTACAGTGTAGTATAATGGTTATGGAGCTGGGCTTGTAGCTCAGAGGTTACAGTGTAGTATAATGGTTAGGGAGCTGAGCTTGTAGCTCAGAGGGTACAGTGTAATATAATGGTTAGGGAGCTGGGCTTGTAGCTCAGAGGTTAAAGTGTAATATAATGATTAGAGAAATGGGTTTAACTCAGTGGTTGTAGGCGGTGAAAACAGGCAGTGGTTTTTCAGTCTGAATGGCATACAAAACACAGGGCGTGGGCATAGATGACCTGCTACTGCCAGCTAGCAGAGGACCACATTCTAGAATTTTCAAACTCTAAAGACTGTCTCTGAAAATGGGTCCCCGTTTGGTTTTAATGTTTCTGGGCATCTTTTCGGCTGTTGACTGTGGTAAGTTTAAGATTTTTTACCCGAATATGTTTCGACCAGATGAGGCAGGGGTTTGAAATGTAACAACTTAAAACCTTTTATATTTCAAGTAAACATTTTTCTGAATATATATTTCTTCTCAAGCAAAATTGTTTTGTTTTTCAGAATGTGCAAACTGTAACATTTTATGCAAATTTGTTTCTTATCAGCTAGAAAAAAACATAACAGTAAAAGCACTTTTGTCAAGCATGTCCATACTACAAATTTTTATTTAAAGTGAAAAAATGTAATTATACAAATTATACAAAGTCTAATGATACAAATCTCCCACTTCTTTCAACAGTTTATTGTTAAAGACTTCATTTAAAAGGATTCATTTTGTTTTTTCCATCAAGCTATATAGAATTCCTCATAATAAGGCAGTCCTTAACACATCAAATCATGGAAAAACTGAAAGGATTGTTTTCTGAACTTAACTTTATTCCTCACAAGTATGTACATTATTATATTTATTATTTGACAAATAAATTCAGTTACAGAAACCAAGCAGCATATATTGCTCTGAAAAATGCTACATAAATAGGTTACTTCCATAGAGGTTTACCAATGTACTTGCTGTGGTTTACACTGATCATGAGGAAATAAAAACTAAATAAATAAAATAGGTTATTTCCATAGAGGATTAACAAAGGGGGTTTCCTTCATGTGACATGTGGTTTAATATTTATTCGTTTATTATTTATGACTGAGACTTATGAGAAATATGCTGTTTGAATTTGTGACTTTTCTGTACATTAGTAGCATTTGCTAACTGGCACCACAGCTGGAACTTCTTATCTCCTGCATAGCTGACTTAAAACGCCTCAAGTTAATTCTGACTTAGCACGCATTACATTCTTAAAAAAGGTAGGACTGTGCAAAAGTTGAAGACGTACACTAAACACGATGACAAGGAGATCAGATGTGCTGCGTTGTGTATGACTGCGCTAGTTTATGCAATGAAAGATGGAGGTTCAAATCCGATTTTGTACAAGCGTATGTTTACATTTAGTGATGCCCTTGAGTGTGTTAGTCACCCTCAACAAATAGCTTTTAGGCTGTCATTTAAATGAAATTGAAATCGAGAGATACCTCTGCTCTAAAACTTGAGAGTTGTTTCCATTTCGTAGATGCAAAAACAAATGAGAACCACTTGCTGTGGTTTACACTGATCATGAGAAACTCAACCAACAGGAAATGAGCCTGTGGCCTTGGTCCTGCTGCAGACTTTAACACTGTCTTGTAAAAACTGTCATGAAAACAGCAGATAGATTCATGAAGCCAGTCATTCCAGTTTACTCCCGATTATAATGAATTACACATTTTCAGTTAACTGAACTGAATATAACTGAATTCTGACTGCAAAATTTGCATAATATAAAAGTATTCTGAAAAAAAAAAAATGCTTCTCCTTATATTTTTGAGAGCATCTGGATGGTCACAGGCTGCAGTTATGGTGATTGAGTTCTGAGCTCTTCCTCAAATAGCTCAGCTGAGTACTTGGTTATAAATGCAGAAAGAGGAAGGCACAGAAGTAGTCATGCATAAACTGGGGTTATGTCAATGCTCCCCCACCCTCGATATACTGTTTTTATGTCATAAAAATTGTTACAAGTTCTGAGCTCCTCTCTGTCAAATTGCTAAGTTGTTTTCTGCTTTGTTGATCATGAGAGTTGACAATTTATTTCAAGCCTCTGCAATTGCATTCTTTCACCAGTAGAGGGACACTCACAGGAACTCCCAGCAACTGCATTACTTTCACCCATAGAGTAGGACATGTGCTAACAGCAGCTCTCTCAGAAGCACATGGGCAAAGAGTCTTTATGTTGATGTGGTAGAAATCACCTCAAGAATAGCTCAGCTGAGTATTTGGTTATAAATGCAGAAAGAGGAAGGCACGGAAGTAGTGATGCATAAACTGGGGTTATGTCAATGCTCCCCCACCCTCGATATACTGTTTTTATGTCATAAAAATTGTTACAAGTAAATCACCGCAGTTCTGCTAAGAACCTCACGTTGTGGGGATGATGAGAAATGAACACTCCTAACTAAAACGTCAATGTCCCTTCGTCTAGACAGGATTGGTCAATTTTCCGCTGTAGTTTCTGAGTAAGACTGCCAATGGCTGATTTCAGGATTAGAGTAAAAACTATGCGAACGTGTTCATGAAGATAGTACTCGTATTAGGCCTACCCAAATGTGGGTGGATATCAAAGTCAATACCATGACGTCACACGACACTAAACAGTAAGCACGCCATTGCGATGCCTCCCTTTCCCATTGTGTTATGGGCTATATACAGGCGATCGGATCCATAAGCTTTTCATCTTTTATTTGCCACAAGATGGTCATGCCACGAAATCACAGGCAGTCATATATATATTAGCTGAGGCTTGTAATATATTTAAATATAATAAAGACTCACATCTACTTTTAATGGCATAAAACCCCAACAACCCTTCTCTAATATGAAGTATATGAACCTGTCCTCTGTAAACAGCAACAGTGCAGGAGTAACCCAGGTCTGTGTTTCGGTATAAATGGGGTCGGTACCATAACCAGGTTTAAACCTTGTAGTTTGGTGCAAAAGGGGGAATCAGACAATTCCAACAAAATCACAAAATTAAGTGCAGCTACACTGAAAACAGCAAAAAAACCAATAACAGCAGCAACAAAAACAACAAACAAACTACCGTACAACCAAGGCAACAGCAATGATCTGAACTGCAACAAAAACCTGCAGCAGAAACAGTAACCGTAAATGCTAAACTATATATTTATATGAGTGTGTTTAACTTTACATATGTGTGTATGTATGTAGACGTTCAATAACATCAGTAAAATGTTCATGTCTGGCAATTAGAGGCAGTTATAAATGAATAAGTTTTTGAGTTGGCTAAGGCATGTGGTTTAGCCCTCATATCCTCTCTTTCTGTCCACCAGAGATCCACACTCTGCAGTATATCTACACCTCCCTCTCAAAGCCCATTAACGTTCCAGGCGTCTATAAGTTTACTGCCATGGGCATTCTGGACGACCGCGGGATCGACTACTACAACAGCCAGGATAAGGTGAAGAAGCCCACGCAGGGATGGATGGCAGAAAACTTGAAGCAGGATTACTGGGATAAAGGCACCCAGTCCCGCAAGAGCAAGGAGGAGTGGTTCAATGTTAACGTCAAAATTCTGATGGACCGCATGCGGCAGAACGATTCAGGTGCGTCCTGTGCTGTGCTCTCTAAATGGGAAATCCATGGAGATTATACATAACCCTCTGCTGTAAAATGCTTTTGTCAATTTAGGTTAAATTGACATTCCCACTTTAGCTTTTTGTTTCATCTCCATCTACAGCTGAAACAACTATATATATATATATATATATATACATTGGATATACTATATATTACATATTTAATAAACTATTTTTTAAAAAGCTGAACTAATGTTTACTCTCTTCCTTGTCTTAGATGTCCACATTCTGCAGTGGATGCACGGCTGCACGATTGAAAAAACACCAGACGGTGAAACGAAATTTGTGAAAGGCTTTGACCAGTATGGTTATGATGGCAATGACTTCCTGTCCTTCAACGATGCGGACATGCAGTGGGTGGCCCCTGTAACCGAAGCTAGAGCCACCAAGACAAAGTGGGACAGCGTCGATATTCTCAACCAGTACACCAAGGGCTACCTGGAGAGGGAGTGCGTGGAATGGCTCGATAAATTTCTGAGTTACTCAGAAGCGCAGCTCCGACAGGCTTGTAAGTACCATGCAGCCATTTGGCTGAGAGATTTCTCACACCAGATCTCGCCTGAACAAGGTGGCTTTTAATCTGAGATCAATTGTGTGTTTAGACGTGGGAGACAGCTCCAGGCTTGATAATACATATAAATTTAATAAACGTTTTTGACATCTGAAAAGCCAGTGATTGGAGAGCATTGATAACCTTTTTCTGCTGCAGATATTGCTCTAGAGAGCGATAGCTAGAATTCACTCTTCTTACTGTTGAAATGTGACCAATTAGTGTGGATGGTTTTGCATCATCAGCACCTGTGCTGACAGCTGTTTTTCTCTCATTCTCTTGTGTCAGCACCTCCTGAGGTTACCATCTTTGCACGGAAATCACCTCAGCCTGACTCCCGCAGTTTGGTGTGTTTTGCCGCCGAATTCTACCCCAAAGATATTGAAATGGTTATCCTCCAGAATGACGTACCTTTGACCGAAAGCAATGGAGTCACCTCTTCCGGGGTGAGACCCAACGGTGATGGGACGCTCCAGCTGATGAAAACGCTGACGATCAGGGCATCTGACATGTCGAACTACAGCTGCCTCGTTCAACACCGGTCTCTGGAGCAGCCAATTAAGAAAGACTTGGGTAAATTTGTCTTTATGGTTATTGACTGTTGCACAGGGGCAGGGTGAGAAGTGCATCGGAGGAGCGTAATCACATGTTCACTCACATCGACTGCAATGCTCCTGATTGTGTGTATACAGAAGGGGCAGTGAGTGGTCAAGAGTAGGGTTTCTCAACCCCATTACGAATAGGCCGAAGGGTACACAGGTTTTTGTTTTCACCTTAAAATCAGCAACCGGTTTTGGCACAAGAAACCAGGTGAGGTTAGTAAACACTGTAATAAACCGCTTTAACTGATAATTTAAATGAGTGCTGAGTAACAAGGAGCTACAGAAAACACGTTGGCCCATTAGGATCAGGGTTAAGAAGCTCTTTGCTAGAGGCAACAGTGGAGTTTTACAAACTGGGGATTTGGAGCACAATGATGGTTCAGGACTAGACCACAATGCACTGCTTCACACAGGAACAGGTGGGTCATATCCAGCAATCCCAGAAACTCACGTTTTACCCATGAAAGGCCTGTGACTGCTGATCACTAACAACCCCTTTATGTTGCAGATGGAACGTGCTACGACTGCGATAACGGTAAGGGTCCTGGTTTAGCCGTAGATGTTGTCATTGATATCATCCTTATGATTGTCCTCAACCAGTAGTTCAGAGAACTCCACCACTACAGTAGTTCCTCCAAACAGTACATTAGGTGCCACAGGCGTTTTCATCAGTGAGAGAGGTCTCTGCTGTGATTGGCACCATCTATCTCATGTAGTTCTCTTTAGCCTGTACAGTGTAGAATAGTCACTGCAATCAAATGCAGTGATCCAGGTTGCGCATATACAGGAGGCATGGTGGAGACTTGAGAGGGGTCTCTCAAACCCTCTTCATGTTAGACCGAAGGGTACAGGAGGTTTTTGTTTTCACCTCAAAATCAGCAACTCATTTAGACACAAGCAAACATGAGGTGAGCGAACTGTAGCAAACGGTTTCAATTGATGAGTTAAGTACTGAGTAACACGGAAGCTCTGCAAACCTTTTGGCTCAGGATTAGGGTTAAGATTAGGGTCGAGAACCTCTGCTCTAAAGGAATAAATGGAGACTATAAACTGGGGATTTGGGGCATAATGAGGGTTCAGGACTAGAACACAATGCACTGCTTCACACAGGAACAGTGTCTCTAACAGGGTTTGTCACATCCAGCAGTTGTAGGAACCAACAGCGAGGCCTGTGACTGACAATCATCAACAACCTCTCTGTGTTACAGATGGAAAGTTCAGTTACGACAAAGAAGGCATTGGTATGACCACAGGTCTTGTCATTGCTGTCATCCCTATCGTTGCGATCCTCATGCTCGTGTGTTATTTCCAAAGACACATCAGAGGTGAGACCCGTGGATAAGCTTGCATTATTAATGCATTTATTTTCACTTCAAGTTTTCATTGATAATTTTGAAAGATAAAGCTACCAATTGAGAGAATTAATAACAACCAAACATACAGGTTATTTTAGTTATTTTGCTTGAGTCTTTCCTTTTATTCTCTTACACCTCACAGTATCTGTCACAATGCAGAATGGCTCTGCATTCAAATCCTACATATTTTTATGTGTCAGAGGAATTAGCCAAAATTACTGACCTGAACAGGACTATAACTGTGTGCCTCACAACAGCAGCCCCAGATCCTTAACCAAGTATTCACAATCGTATCGTGTTCACGGATTACCAGTGCCTACTTTCCAGCTATCAATCATAATATTCTGCTACCTAACTTATAAAAACTACTTTCGGAGAAGAGGTTAAGACATTGTCTTCCCTTTCTTTTGACAGAAACAATGTGCGAGAGGTGGGGATCCAGGGGACGTTCACACTCTGTGAGATACAAAATAAAAATACCAAGCTGCAAATAAACGATTTATACAAATAAAAAAGCAAATGGAAAACAATATGAAGTAATAACAACGCTCTGTGTCTCTCTCCCCCATTGTATCCCATGATACCTTGTGTTTTGTATGACCTTTCTCGGTCATCATTAATAAGCACAACAACCAGGCGAAATTAAAATTTTGGTTATAAGTGGAGGAAAGGAGCCCACCAGCTTCACTGGCAGCTTGTATATATATATTGCATGCAAATTGTATTCCCTGCAAGCTCACGTTACCGATGGCTGTGTAGCGTAATACAACAGACACCGTAAAAAATTTGGCTTTTGCGCAGATTGCGGTTTTACTAAAGAGCAGACATGATTTTGGCTTATTTTACTGTTTTTATTCTCATATTTTTTTTTTACATTTTGAGTTACACATTTTGTTGATACAAAGTTTAGTTTAAATGAACCATTTATGTTCATCATCTTGTTGTGATGTTTAAAAAGCCAGGTCTTATACTTTAAAGTAAAATAATTTATTATTCCAAAACATTTATGCACCATTTGCTTGAAGACATGTTGGTGTGTGTCCTCCTGTTTGAAGTGTTGTCAGGTATTGCTTAAGAGCAGAAATACAGCTTGTACAAATATCGCATAAATCCAGTACTATAAGAATAAAGTAAACATTTTACTGTTAATCAAGAATGCTGACCTTTTATTGTCTATTTTTTAGAAGCCACAATATATTGGTTTCTTATTTTTTGGTTGTGATCTCAAGATAACATGCCCAGAGAAAAAATAATATTGCAGGGCCTCTATGGACTTCTGCCAATTCAATCTTGTATGTGTTTATGCAAAAGGTAGCCACCCTCACCTTAAGTTCTGTTTTTGGCATGTGGGTCACCTCTCCTTCATAGCAGAGTGGATGCATGCACTTATTGAAGAAAATTCAAGGCTGGTCTGACAAATCAAATCGTGATCCTCATTCATGAAAAGGGATAAGTCAAACTGATGAGACAATTGGTTCCAGCACACTTCAGATTATCCTAGTTTATTTACGGAACATACATAAAACAGGGCCATGTGTAGGGAGGGGTTATTACACACTCTATACTTTAAGGGAGCTTCCATGCTAGAGCCCCAAAAAAAGTATTGGATATGCATCCTGCATTACTGCATATAATTGCCTGTGTTTGTTGTCTGTCACTAGCCCTGTCACACATATAATAGGAACACTCACCACAAAAGCACCTTGAAACACTCCAGGTACCTGGGAGAGCTTGTCTAACTAGTTTCTCCTCCCAAACACGCATGTGTTTATACATTTGAATCTACCTCATATACAGTACACAAGTATCTTGTTACTTTCAGGCTAATCAGTTGGCATGTTTATACTGTATCAGTTTAGCATATGCTGTATCTGTTAATGCACTGTAGTGTCATGCCAGTCCTTGTGTATTTACTATGTTAACCCTCATTCTCAGTGCAATTAATGTTAAATAATAGGTAGTATAGAGAAGCAGACTACTGATGAATGTCTACCATATATATTTATTACGCTGAATGTGAGGATACCCTGACCTTTGTAAAGTAACTCATTTATGTTCACTATGAATCTATCATTCTGTCTACTTGTGTACTATTTAGTATGTTCAATGTGCCCCTTTCTCAAATAAGAAATTTTACTCAAGTTCATAGATCACCCTCCCGAGTAGATCCAGGTTCAGATGAGAAGATTTTTACACCATGCACCTGTTGGAAATTGACCAGGAACAGAGAGGAATGATTCTTTGAAAAAAAATTATTCTGTATTTTACTGTTCTCCTTCTACCATTTTTCTTTCTTTCTTTTCAAGAAACCACACACAAACTAACCACAAAACTGGAAAACTGAGCCTGAGAAAATGAAAGAAAGAAACAGTATGTGCACCTCCCATTTACAGACACAGTACATTGCCAGAAAATGAACATTTCAACTATCTTAGTGGGGGGAGGAGGGTTTTAAAATAACAAGTACGGTCGCCATTTTGTCTGTTATGAAACGCATTCCAAACCACCAGTAAACAAATACCAAGCACAAACTATAGTACCTGAAAATATGATCAGGTACTTCACAGGACAAGATTTTTTTACTGTTCCTGGACGTGTACTTGCATGTATTGTAGGCTCCAGGAAATTGAACTGCACAAAGCAAACTTACCTGTAGCAAGTTACTTATCTTGATTTTCATATCAACTATGACATATACCATGAAAATAAGATAAGGTACAAGTAATTCAAATGCTAGTGACAAATGTCAAGCAGGACTATTGTACAAATTTACCTGTACTTCAAAATATGAGAACATGTTGCACTAGTGCCTGCTTTTATGTATAGAATAGAATAACCTTTTTTTCACAATCATTGTACATCTTTCTTCAGAAAGCAGAAGTGCTATCATTTATTTGTTCTTCCTATACACTAAACCAAGAAATATCTAGTACATCATAAAATATATATCTATTTTTAAATTAATTAATTTAATTCGGAAATAAATCAGATCCTCTCCAAGGTTTATGCTTAAAATATTTCCAAACAGGTTCAAGAACAGAACCATGTGATAGGTACTTTCGTACGCTGCCGCCAGCTTTACGAAAACGACAGTGGAGTGGACGTGAATAGTCGGTGCCCTGTAACTGCAAAGTTTTTTTTTATGTTTTTAATTACTGCATTTCAGGAATTTTACAGGATGCTAAAGCTTGGTAAACTGTTCTAACTTTATTCTTCCTGCTTTTATCAACCGAAATATCCGAATTATTCTCTCAATAACCCCGGGTCGATACGGACCCTGAAATGTTCATGGTCCATTCTCTTTTGAGTTTCTTCATCGAAAAGCTCTGCGAACAGATTCTGCCTGACAACTAGTAGCGCTCATGAACTGACGTTATTGATTGGCTACAATATTCCTCGTCTTGCTGTTGTACCAGGAAGTACAGCTGGAAAAGACAGTGTCGTGTGTGTTTATTTATCAGTCTGTTCCTGCGCATGAGGAGGACGGAGCCTCGATGTAGAGAGCGTGCTGTTGTACTGCAACATTTTTAAAGTATATTCGGACGGTCGATCGCTGTGTTTAAAAATGGGTAAACTCGTCATTTATGCGCTGTTGGGCATTTTTGCGGTTGTTCACTGCGGTAAGTTGAAACATTTTGCCAATAAGGTTACGTTTGACGTGGACTGAGTGGGTGAGGGGCTTAAACAGAAAGTGAAACTTAAGTGCCTTCGTTCGGGTGTGTGACCTAACGTTTTTGAGAATACGTACTTGTTTTTTTTTTATATAAATCAAAACAGGCTTTAAGCATTTAGCTGATATAATATTTATATTTTGCGGTGTTTTGTTTCATTTAAAGAAGAAAATGTAAAGATGTTTATGGAGCACGAACACACTTGCATTAAACAGTTTAATATTATATAACAGCAAATTAAAACTAATTGTCGTATTGTAAAGGCAGTACAAGTTTATATCTCGAAAATGAATGCCAATTTGAATCGTGTAAGTTATAAGACAATAGTATGTAACTGACAAAGTTATTGCAGCCATTTTGTGTCAGTTGAGGAAAACATGTATACCGAAACTCAACCTGTTATCTGCGGACGAGCTGAACACTGAGGGCGGCTCTGTGCGACAGATTTGTTCTTGTATGAATAACGATCATAAATAAGTTTAATTTTTTATGAATAAGTCAAAGAATTCTGCTGTTTGGACTCGTTTGTGGGTTTGTTTTGCATTGAGAACTTGGTGCTTACCAATTTGTTGGCACTTCGGTTTTAAAATAAGAAACGGGTTGTAGCCGTTTTTACGCATACATGGCCACGTTAATTTTGTGGTCTTCTCTAATGAGGACAAAAGAGCCACGCTTAAAGTGGGATGTATTTTAATAATGAATGTTACATTCTGTATAAACTGATGAAAATTAATATTGGTCGGAGCGTAATGGGAGTGATCTTGTTTTGATTTTTTTTGTCTATTACAAAAGGAAATATTATTAAGAAATCTTAACCAGGCAGAACATCTTCTAGGCACACTGTCCACACAGAGGATGAATTTTTAAACAGCACAACCAACACCGAGTGTTTGTTTGTTTTATGTTTGCATTTTAGTATTGACTTTGGGGTTAGACTAAATGAAGTGGGCCCCAAATACCATTAATACAAAGTGCATTACTGTAATAAAACAAGTCCATAAATACATTTAACAGAATGTGATAAATACTGTAGATACATGGAAAATCTAAGGAACAACATCTAGCCAACAGAGGGTAATGGCGAAGAAGAATATGTATTAATTAAGTGTTATGTTAATCAATAAGGATAATTCTGCAAAATAAGATTGTGTGTTATATAATGATACTTGTGTAACAAAAAGCTTTAACAGAATAACCAGGGGAAAGTACTGGGGAGTGTTGTTAAAAAAGATGATATTATGCCGTGACCTTAGGGTAAGAGGAACTTACAACAGATGGAATAGACTTGTGGTCAAGACATGGAAGCAGACAGGAAAAGGTAGAAAAGGGCAGGAGTGAGGTAACTGTGTCTGGGTAAATGTGAAGGATAATGTAATCTAAACTTTAATATAAAATAGTAGCCACTGCATCTAACAAAAGAAACTGCCTGGTAACTACAGTGTAAGTAGAGGGAGTCAGATTTATGGGCCACTTAGAAAGGAAGCAACTCCCCAGGAAACTATACCATGTTCTGCATTATAAATACTGGATCAGGGAAATACAGCAAGTCAGACTTCACGAACTGACACATTCTGTTGATTGTCAGGGACCGGGAGATCTTGACGCAGAGCTCTGTATGCTTTATTCACTAACTGCTTAATAAACGAAGAGATTTGCGACCGAATATCTTCTATCGCTTCATTAAAAGAACAGGCGGATTTCGCTCTCACATATAATAACGAGAATATTGAGTAGAATGGGCGGAAATCCAACAATATGGAATATCCAGGCGTTTGCTTGCTTGTTGGTCTAATTCAAATAAGAAATGCATAAGTGCTCTCCCTAGATTTCATTCCAAGTCAGCCTGTTATTTCAGTATTTGTATGACATATCAGTTGATTAAGGTGAGCTTGAAGGACTTTAGACTGTGAGTCTTGTATCTTGAAATTGTTATCAGATTAACAGTGCCCGGCAGCAGGATTGTTTTATAGTTTTACGTGGCAAATTGTCTTTAGTCCCAGGCAAATAACTTGCTGCGTCCATAGTTCACTCGCTGGCTGTACCCATGGTAATGCTCAAGGTTCAAGTTATTAAACAGCATCAAACTAGCATATTGTTGTGTATTGTTTTTTGAGAAATTTATGATGCTGTTCTAGTGCTGGTGATATTTGAGATCTTAAATCGGTTTACTGTGTGCAGCGAACTTCTTTTTATTGTCTTACACAAATCATTTATCAGGGTGTTTGCAGAGCTTAACAGAGACATTTGCTTTACCAGGGGGGTATGAAATTTTAAAAACAAAACTCGTTTGGAATTACATTTAAGAGACTTCACAAATCCTTAAAACACAAATAAAACTTAAACGGTGTAATAATAATCTCAAATTGGAGGCTTAAAACCTCAAGATTACACAAAAGAGAAAAATATAACTGAACATGATAGAAGTATAATGAACATGATGGTTGGAAATTCATGAACACATGGAGCTGCAGTTTAATGTACGACTGTGCAGTTGTGATGCAGAAATCGGTGGTTGTCAGTGCTCAAGTTTGTGCATGGGAGGTTGCAGTCACCCTCAACAAAACTGGCTAGCTAGGAGGCTATTAGTTAGGTGGAATTATAGTGGCGAGATACTTCTGCTCTCAGGGTTGAAAAAAACTCCAGGTGTATTTCCGGGCTGAGTGCATTTCATGTTCATAGTCATAACTTTGAACTTCCGTTTAACAGCTTCATGCCTCTTTGTGAAGGTCAAAACAAGTGCACACATTCAGCGATGCAAAATAAAAAAAAAAAAAGACCACAGACCTGTGGCTTGGTACTTTCTGCATATGTAGCTGTCCTTGTTAAACATTGTCACTTTAGTAGTAGACAGAATAATGGGTGCAGTGCTTTGAATTGACTCTTATACAATTAATTACAGCTGTTAAGCCTACTAAATAAAACTAGATTTTCTTACATCATGTAAGGTTTGTGGAACAAACCAAAAAAATCAGAGTGGCAGAATTAACTAACACACTGTGTTATGAAAACACTTATGGTAACTGTATTCTGCTTGGTTGTCACACAACTATTGTTACTGGTTTTTGTCAATATTATAGTTGATGTTGCTGAAATGTTTGATGCAGTTCAAATTATTGCTGTTGCCGTGGTTGTACCGTAGTTTGTTGTCATTGTTGCTGCTGTTATTGGTTTTGTTGCTGTTCTCAGTGTAGCTGCGCTTATTTTTATGATTTTGTTGGTTTAGTTTTATTCCAGTCACACCAAGCTACCAGGTGTAACCCTGATTACAGTGTGCTATTTTGACCTGTACAGTTATACCAGACCACAGACCTGGGTTACTCCTGCACTGTTGCTGTTTACAGAGCACAGGTCCATATACTTCATATTAGAGAAGGGTTGTTGGGGGGTTATGCCAGTAAAAGTAGATGTGATTCTTTGTTTACACTTCAGGCTTAAATAAGGTAGAAGATCTTGTTATTGGGGTAGCCTGTTAGTAAAATTGTGACAACTGCCAGCTAGCTGCATTTTGTTGTGTTGTTGGTCCTGATGTTTTTGCCATTTTGTTGGTCATTGGTTCTGTCTCTGTTGCTTTTGTCATCATCTTTGTCAAAATGATTACACAACTTGAAGGGAAACGGGCTTGGCACTGCGGTGCAAAGTGAGCTTAAGGTGAAATAGTGAAATACAGAATTCGTGCCTGGCAATTAGAGGCAGTTATAAATGAATAAGTTTTTGAGTTGGCTAAGGCATGTGGTTTAGCCCTCATATCCTCTCTTTCTGTCCACCAGAGATCCACACTCTGCAGTACATCTACACCTCCCTCTCAAAGCCCGTTAACGTTCCAGACGTCTATAAGTTTACTGCCATGGGCATTCTGGACGACCGCGGGATCGACTACTATAACAGCCAGGATAAGGTGAAGAAGCCCACGCAGGGATGGATGGCAGAAAACTTGCCGCAGGATTACTGGGATAAAGGCACCCAGTCCCGCAAAAGCAAGGAGGAGTGGTTCAATGTTAACGTCAAAATTCTGATGGACCGCATGCGGCAGAACGACTCAGGTGAGTCCTGTGCTTTAGGCGTACTAAAATAATTCTCTGTAGTCGGTTAAACTGGTATTTCAGCAGCATCTTTATTATTATTTATTAATTATTGTTAATAATCTGGTATTTTATCCCTGGCTGAAATATTGTTAACTTGATGCATTTCTACAGCTTTGTTCCTGCATCAGTGTTCAGCCACTTTTTGACTTTTCATTCCACAAGTTTTTGAAGAACCAATTTACTTTATTTTCTTACTTGATACATGTCATCATATACTTTAGAAAATCCAAAAAGGACTAGGATATTGGTCCTTCCAGTGATTTAGGTAATGAAAATAAGTAATGAAAATATCAAACCCTTTTTTAATGGTTTTTTTTACCAAACTTTGCATAACTGACACTGGGGTAAAGCCAGTACAAACAGGTACTTGGAGACTTCTACATCCCAAAACCAGCTGTACTGGATGGAATAATTACCATTAAATATTGTAGAAAATCAAGTGAAAAATAAAGCAGTCTTTATGTAGAGTAGTGGTGTGATTAAAAACAACCATGGCCTGATGGCACCAGTGGCAGTAAGGTCTGAGTGGTTTTTAAAATATTTTTTATTGAAATCTGTTCTGAACTCATATTTGCTCTCTTTTCTTTCTGTCCTAGATGTCCACATTCTGCAGTGGATGCACGGCTGCACGATTGAAAAAACACCAGACGGTGAAACAAAATTTCTGAAGGGCTTTGACCAGTATGGTTATGATGGCAATGACTTCCTGTCCTTCAACGATGCGGACATGCAGTGGGTGGCCCCTGTAACCGAAGCTAGACCCACAAAGACAAAGTGGGACAGCGTCGATATTCTCAACCAGTACACCAAGGGCTACCTGGAGAGGGAGTGCGTGGAATGGCTCGATAAATTTCTGAATTACTCAGAAGTGCAGCTCCGAAAGGCTTGTAAGTACCATGCAGCCATTTGGCTGAGAAATAGCCGCGGACAGATCAGTTCAAATCCAAAAGCCTGAATGCCTAGCTGTGGAAGTCTGCTCCACGCTTGATTATAAATCTGCATTTAGTGTAGCCTAATTCACAACCGACTGAAATGTCAAAGATGGTTAAGCGTACTTACGTCACAGTAATAGATTTGGGGTTCAATTATAAAAACCTTAAAAATGTCCTTCACAATCATGGCTCTGAAAAGAATTCTCTGCCGGGAGATTAATTACCCTCAGTTGACCTTAAAGAGTTTTAAATTAAAAGCAGTAGCTACAACAGATTTGGACGAGCATCAATTTTTAATGATGATTTTTAAAACACCTTTAAATTTATGATTCCCAATTTGAACTGTACCTAATTGAATTGAGGTTTGTTCAGATAAAGGTTCAATTTAGGTTGCTTAGAAAACATTAGGCCTTTGCACTTCTACTGTATCAACAAATGAGATGAAATAGCTTATCAAGCTAAATGGGTACTTTTGAAATTTACGTTAAGTTACATTAATAAATTGGACTTTTCATATCCATACGTAGTAGTGAATCAGGGTGAGAGTCAACAGCTGCATTTACACAGATGCGCAAACACCAAGCTAGATCATGTTGCTTAGCTACAGCCGCTATGGGAAGGGCTTGCAGTGACCCTGGCAGCTTCAGGCCCCGATAGTAGAAAAGAAAAACAGCTTGCGTGAATTTACCGTGAGGTTTAAGATTTTTTTTCTGCTAGCATACACTCTCCTGACTATTTAGTGTGTTTTGTGTCATCAGGACCTGAGCTGACAGCTGTTTCTCTCTCATTCTCTTGTGTCAGCACCTCCTGAGGTTACCATCTTTGCACGGAAATCACCTCAGCCTGACTCCCGCAATTTGGTGTGTTTTGCTACCGGATTCTACCCCAAAGATATCGAAATGGATATCCTCCAGAATGACGTACCTTTGACCGAAAGCAATGGAGTCACCTCTTCCGGGGTGAGACCCAACGGTGATGGGACGCACCAGCTGATGAAAACGCTGACGATCGAGGCATCTGACAAAGCAAGATACAGCTGCCGGGTTAATCACCGGGCGTTGAAGGAGCCAGTTAAGAAAGACTGGGGTAAATTTGTCTTTATGGTTATTGACTGTTTCACAGGTGCAGGGTGGGCCGGTTTTAGTCAGCCAGGCTTCGTCAGGTCACCACTACATTAGTTCCTCAGTGAGAAAGGCCTCTTCCCTGAGATGTACTCACTTCCTCTTTAGCATGTACAGTGTAAAATGGTTACTGGATCACGGACATCAACCACAGTGGTCGCACATAGAAGGGCGTCAGACCCATGTTCATGGTAGGCTGAAGGGCACGCAGGTTTTTGTTTTAACGTAAAAATCGGCAGCCAGTTTAGACACAGGAAAGAGGGTGAGATTAGTAAACTGTGATACAAACTGCTTTAATTAATGAGTTACAGGCTGAGTAACAGCAAACTCCAGAAATCCCAGAGTCCCTGTTGGACTGGGGTTTAGAACTGCAGTAGAGGTTTATTTGGAGATTACAGTTTGGGGATTTGGGGCGCAGTACTAGACCACAATGCACTGCTGCATACTGGAGAAGTGTCTTTAAGATGGAGAGTCACAGCCAGCCGTGCCAGGAACTCTCTTTTGCTTCTGAAAGGCTGTGATGGATCATTAACACCCTTTTTGTACTGCAGATGGAACGTGCTGCAACTGCGCTACCACTTTGGGTATTGGTGTGGCCGTTGGGATCCCCATTGGTGTTCTCTTGGCGGTTGCCGTTGCTGGTTGTTTGGCTTATTTCTTCCGGCGTAAACTTAGAGGTGAGATGTTGTAATGTTTAATGCATCCATATTCTCTATTTTATGAGTGCAATGAATGACTAACCTCCCACTAAAGAGATGATGGTTTTGCTTCTTGTGCTTCATTTTTTTACCTACGTTCAACCCACATCAGTCTTGTAGTGCTGAAAACAGCTGAAACAGCCCCGCAACATATATACTGGATTTCTTAATGCTGTCTGAATATTGTCTGGGTTGTCATTCACTCATTCATTAATTTTACACTTTGCAGGTTGGTTCTGTGATATTCAGTTAAGAAATAACTGGCTTTTGATGTGTGTTTTTTTTTTTTTTAAATTTTGGTCCCACTAAACCTGTGTACAGACATAAGAAGTGACAAGAGCATTCAAGAATTTTGAACTTTATCATGTAATATTTTTTTAAAGAATTATGGAGAAAAGTACAGCAAAAATGATTTAATGATGTAGCCAGCCTGGAGAGATATAAACTAGATCCCTAAAACTATTTGTTTTGCCATAAGGCTATGCACAGACAGAATGTTCCTCTGCTGTAAAGTGAATTGTGCTGCTGAACGATGACCTTAGCCTCTCTGCCCCCTACTGGTGGAAGGGAATGATATCATCAGTCAGGATTAACACTGAATTAATATTAAACTGCCTTATTATGTATTTGTACCAGTATAAATCATTCCCTCATAATTCCCTGAATTTATGAAGACATATTAATCTTCAGGTCTACACTTCAGTCAGCAACATGTTCTGAGTTATATCCAGTCATTCTGTCTTCGTATAAAGTGAATGCCTTTAGGTTGAGTGGAGTGGGAATGTAGTATTTAGCATAAATTACGTGTAAGTAGTATTCTTACATCTCAATGTGGCTGACATTCCTTTGCTGGCTCCATATCAGTTGCATTTTTTCTACAAGGTACACTGTTTTACTCCTAGCCTGAATGCTAATCTACACCTGTCACGGTGCTGCAGTTGATCTCTAACATCTCTTTGTTCCTGTCATAAGGCAATGCAAATGGACAACATGATCCTCTGCCGAAGAAAGGACAAATTGTCAGCACAGTGTATGCAGCTGGTGAGTCAGAAACACTCTGCCTTATTTCCGGCTTAAGTCTGAAATTGCCATCATCGAGGTTGTTTAGAACTTTGGAACATTCCAAGTTTTGACACCCCAGAGAGTGAATTGTGCACCGTATTTCTGCCCAGATGCAAATATGAATAGACCGGAAAACTGAAAAACGTTTTTTTGCTGGATTATGCATGTATGTCATTACAAAACAATTTATAAATATTTATTAACTTTAATTTTATGAAAGCATGGTGTTCCAATTTCAGATATGCACTGCTATTGACAACATCTTCAGAATTCAACGTTGTCATCCTCTTATCTGTAGGAAATGAATGTCTTTGGGTTGCGTGAAGTGGGAAGATCAGATTTAGTGTAGGCAAAGTATGTAATCGGTTTTTTTCAGCTAGGATTTCTTTGTTCAAATATGGCCATGGAACAAGGACTCCCAAGTTTTTATGTATGATGTGCTGTTGTATCATTAATCTCTTCTGAGTACAGCCCTAACGTGTTTTTTACTTGACAGTGAAAGAGACAGATGAGACCGAGTCCATGAATTCAGACTCAGGTAATATTGGCAGCCTTCCCATCACTATAGTGGGAATGAAAATGCAAGAACTAATAAATTATTTTTTCAAATAAGAGGTAGCAGGAGATTGAAAGGCACTTTCTTTTCTTTCAGGGCGTGAAAGCAAATCATCTGGGTCCTCCAGTGAAGATCTTAAAGGTAATGAGTCATTTAATCTATGCAGTGTGTCTGCAAGTCTCACAAACATAAAGCAATTTAGATAAGATTGGTGTAAGTAGTATTCCATACTGCTCTGACCACTGCTCCACTGACCACTGCCCCACACTGCTGCTCTGACCACTGCTCCACACTGCTGCTCTGACCACTGCCCCACACTGCTGCTCTGACCACTGCCCCACACTGCTGCTCTGACCACTGCTCCACACTGCTGCTCTGACCACTGCTCCACACTGCTGCTCTGACCACTGCTCCACACTGCTGCTCTGACCACTGCTCCACACTGCTGCTCTGACCACTGCTCCACACTGCTGCTCTGACCACTGCTCTACACTGCTGCTCTGACCACTGCCCCATACTGCTGCTCTGACCACTGCTCCACATTGCTGCTCTGGCCACTGCTCCACACTGACCACTGATCCACACTGCTGCTCTGACCACTGCCCCACACTGCTGCTCTGACCACTGCTCCACACTGATCACTGCTCTGACCACTGCTCCACACTGCTGCTGTTGATCTCTATCACCGCTTTGCTCTTGTTATAAGGCAATGGAAATGGACTGAACACTCCTCTACTGGAGGAAGTACAGACTAACAATGAAGCGCCTGCAAATGGTGAGTTGGAAACACTCCGCCTAGTTTCAAGTTTCAGTCCAAAATTGCCAATTTAGTCTGCAAGTCTCACAAACTGAAAGTGACTTAGGTCAGATCGGTTATTTTGGTTTATAATCAAAGCACAGTTTTCTGTTCTCAATGAGTGTATCTATTCTGTAAATAAATGGTAATTATCAAAGCACTCCATTGATTGACCTGATTCTCCTCTTCAGGCCAGTCAGTGGAGACGGTGTAATTGAGCTGGTAATGCGGCGATGGATCAGTATGGTGAGTCTTCAGCTCATTTCTGGTCAGAAGTACTGCCGTTTACCTTCATAACTTCTTTAAGCCTTTATAAAAAACCTTTATTTAAATTGATAACGGTGTTGTTTTTCTCTTCTCACACTCTTTCCTCAGGTAGGATGATCCAAAACAAGAACTTCAACACATACATCAACAGTCTTCCTTCCTTTCTTCAGTCACTCATCACATACTGCTGTTTGAACGTTTCCTTGAAGTTGGGGAATTCCATGCCCCCTCCCCCCCCCGCCTTCGATGAACAGTTCTGGGAGATCCATAACTGCTGAATTGAATTTTCTTTCATTGTGCCGTTTTTAAATACTGAAGTTACACCTACAAGATGCTTAACATCCTGTCCTGAAAGATATAGCAATACTTTTGCAACATTAGATTGAGGGGAAAAAAAGGGTGGATGCAACACAGGTAAAATAATTCGGCAAGCTTGCTGGCAATTAATCAGCTGCTCGATTTAATTGTCGTGTCCATTTTAAAATGGTTAAATGGCTAAAGGAGTGTAAGAGAAAAATAATAGGACAGCACTTCAGGGCGTAAAGATTGTCTGAATGATGCTCTTTTGGTATGAGGATGGGTGAGCGTCTCTGCTCTTGCCCCAAGTATAAATAAAAGTTGAGTCAATAAAATGTAAATTCTCTTGTAAGGAGTGAAGAAAACACCCCAAAAATATACTGATTTTCAGAGTGAGCCAAGCCCTCAAAAACCCAAGGATACAAGAGGCAAAAAACCTTTACTTAATTTGAGTATATTTCAAATAAACTAAAAGCTATCAACCAAGAAAGCGTTTAGAAGGGTATGGAGGTAAGGCAGCAGTGTTTGATGCTACCCCTTGCTTACCTCGCTAAGACATGCTCCTGTTCATAAATATGGTTGTCATTTTATGTATTGTTTTTAAATTAGTGGAAGTCTCGTGGCTAAGGTCCATGACTGGGACCCTCATGGTTGATTCAGGCTCCCAGTCTAGCCACAGCCAGATCACCATCACTGTTGGGCCCAAGGGGGATTGGCCCAACTGAGAGTTGCTTTGGATAAAAGAATAATTTAAGCTTAAAGTTTTTACTTTTTACAGCTTGAACTGTGAGGCTGTCGTTTTTAGTTTTGAGGAGTAAGATGTTTCTTACCTTGAAGCATGCTTATGTCTTTGAACTCATTTATGACTTTTTATTGATGAATTGTCTGGGTCTTAGAACTGTTTTCATTCATTTTATCATATGCATTTATTTAAATTTGCTAAGAAAGGTTTATTTCTATTGTGTGAATTCTAGAATTATGGTGAGAACGTAACACAGTCTTGTGTACATAATAGCCGCTTTCGGACCTTACAGTTCTGGGGACTTTTTTGAGAGGAACTACCCACTGAGGAGGTTCCCTGAGAACTACGAACTTTCAAGGGCTTTTTCTGTTTGCATTTGCACCGCCAGGAACGCTGAAGTGACGCAAGCATTTAAAAATGGCATATATATTATAGATTTCAGCTCTCTCCAAAATACATTTAAAGCATTTAGCAGTTTGTACATGGTATTTAGGAACATTGACCACTCTCTGCTCTTGTCAGTTTTGCCTCCTGACCCAATGCAATTTCCATTAGGCAAAGTTTGATTTTCTTTTAATAGAGGTATGAACTCCAGAATAAGAGCTTTGCTTCAGGACTGCATGGTTTCTGCTCCTCCAGCAACATGTTATTGGAGTCATTTTGTTAGTAATATTGACTGGACAAAAGATTTGGTCCTTACCACAAAAGTCCCTTTAACAAATAAGGTAAAAGATGTTTCATTTAAGTTGATCCATAGGTTTTATCCAGTGAAACATTTCTTACAAAAGCTAAAGAGTTGACAGTGATGTAAATTAAGTACGTGACAACGATTTCCCCCTCACTAAACAAAAACAATCAAAACAATGATTGTTTGCAATATTTTTAAAGATTTTAAGTGATCTTATTGTAATACTCCCGTTTTATTTTTTTTCGTTATATTTGTTTCAGCTGTTATATTCGTTTTCCGTTTGTCACTGCTTTTTTTTTGTCTTTGTTTCTTCTGTGTATGCATGGCTGTCGTTTGCTGTTGACACTGTGTATACAGACTTCGAAATAATAAAGGCAAAAAAAGTACCTACCCTGAAGTAGGAGCTAAAGTCCCTCAAAACGGCGTTCTAAGAACTACAATCGTTCCCAGTTCCTGCAGTGCAGACACAATAAAAAGGGGGTAGTTCCTCCAACAGTCTGTAGAACTATGAAAAAGTTCCTCTGGTCTGAAAGCGCCTAATGTCATGGGTGATTTTAGCGAACTTTGGCTTATATCATCCATGTGTCTGGTGTGACTGAATGTTTCCTGAAATGATGCCTTTAATCAGATAGATCAGTTTCCATCTACTGAGGATGAAAGTACTCAAAAAGTTTTCATTAAAGAGTCTCTGATCTTGTACACTGGATTTTGCTTTCAACCAGTCTCAAGTAGTCATGCTTGGATTGGTAACTTTCAGGCACTGGCTGGCGTACTTCTATTAGAGGCTATCTGGCGCGCGAACGTCTTTCTTATGTTTTGTTTTCTGTAATGTGAAGGATGTACTTTTGAAATATTCGCCTTTCTGTCTCCTTTGGGTACAGTTCGAATTGTTAGAATTGCAATAGAGGATAAAAGTCCATAATAACATTGAGTATTATTAACTGATAATGTAATAAAATGTCATGATTTAATTGATCAATAAATCTACATTTATTTTTAATTTCATATGTTTTTCATTGTTCTGTGTGTTTGTCACTCATTTCTGTTATTTTAGAATATTAATTCCACATCAATCAAAACATTTTTGTGTCTTGGTTGCCGCTCCAGGAGAAAAGGAGAAGTTCTTGGAAAAAGTACTAAAAATGAACTAAATTGGTTGCATATGTGAGATGTAAAACTTGAGGGAAAAGTGAGAGACCCACAGAACTTCATATGATGTGGATCAGCTCAGGGATCAGGGATGAGGTAGCCATAACCTGAGCAATCGCAGGTTACAGTACAGTCTGGATTCCAGACGGTAAATCGCTGGCAGATTGTCTGGAAAATGTCTCGTTTCCAGCTCTGAAATTCTACCTCAGTTGGAGCCCTAACTACACAAGATCACAAGATTAGTCTGAGGTAGTAACTGACCATTGGTTTATTTGTATATAATATCCCCCAAGTATTGTGTATTGTTTTATTAGTCTTATGTAACAACAGAGACTGTAGAACCAGCATGACAAGTGAGGCTTAGCCGCATGTAACCTTCACTTCAATGGATATTTCACTTAAATGCAGATGGTAGATTGTGTGCACTGCTAGTGTTAATATTCTTCCCAGCACTGTCACCAGATGGCACAACTCTAGAACTGGGTACATACCTTTTTGATGTCCTGTTGCATAACTTTTTATGTCTGATTGGAATTGACATTATCCATGTACATTAGACATTATGACTAATCAGAGGATTTTTGCATGTTGCCAGCCAGCAAAATAATCCACCCAAATGTTAAAAGCTACTGGGTGTGAAATGACTTTTTTCACTGGATTTACAACTTTTGGGACAAAGACATTTTTTTCAGTCAGTGCAAGCAAAATAAATGCTACAAAGTACTAAACATACCATAAATGTGTCTGAAATGTTATGATGTGCTGAAATGGGGGGCTATTGTACTATCTACATGGTGAGAAAATGTAGACAATTACCTTGTAATAAAAGCTGAGAATCTGCACTTTGACCTCATGTGAATTGTTTTGACTACAAATATAAAACTGCAGAGTACGGAGAGCCCAGTCGAGAAATAAACAGTGTCTTTGTCCCAGACATTATGGACGGCAGTGTATGTTTCTTCTATTAAATTATTGTTATAGTTAATAGTTTACAGGTAAGCATATATGGAAGCCTGTGTGTGTATATTTCAGTGTGCACAAACAAGCTGTTTGTTCAGATACATGACAATACTCATTAGCGTTGCAATGGCATATGAAATGCAAGTACGCCACCTCATACACTTACTGGACGCAGTCCCGAGAAATGCAATTGAGTCTGTTTTATAGCAACTATATGCTGCCATCTTGTGGCAAATATATACAATGCACATTAATGTCACCGTTCAGTGAAAAATGAATACTCCCCGACCCTTGTATGATTAAACAGAACCTTATATTTCCCCTTTCGATGACAATTCCCTGCTGAATCATCTCAACCATTCATTCTCTATATAAGGTGAATAAATAGATATAAATTGGTCGATCGTAAGGGACACCTCGCACTAACTTAAAGATGGAAAGGTGGGAATTCTCATTACACAATAACAGAGAAATATTACATTTTATCTCCGTTTTCAATAGCATACTTCTGGTATTGGCCATTGCTTGTTGTTAACAGAGAATGCCTATTATTAAGAAATAATGTTTATCTTTTGATGATAAATTGGCTTCAGTCAAATATCAACAAGGTAATGCCTTTTGGGTTATTTGCCAACCACACACAGCACATGTTTTCCTCATTAAAAACATCTCCATTGCTAAGCCAATCTTTTGACAGTACAATCATCAATAGTTACTTTTCCTTAAACCTGAATGTTAATAATCCACATTTTATATAACTAGATGACTTTGTCCAGCCACCGTCGTTTCCACATTAATACCTGACAAAATGGCATAATCACGTCGCTTTAGTTGGTTAAAATATCCAGGATGAAATAATGAAGATTGACATCTGTTTACACCAATCAGAAACAAAACTGCCTTCTGGTTGTTTAGTATTGCCCAGTCACAGCGCCAGAAATCTCCTGCTCTACTAGCACCCTCCCCCTTGGCTCGCGGAAACGGAAGCCGCAGAGGACAGGTACACAATCACTTAAGTCGTAGGGGCGGTGCACTGTCTGGTTGAGAGTTTTCACTTTTTTCCGTAAACAAATATGGAGGCCGCGGATCCCCGATCCTCGAGTGACGGCGGCCCTGCCAGCAGAGGTGGATTCCCGGCCGGGGAGAACAGCAACGACCGGGGCGGTGCCGGTGGTAGCGGCGGTGAGAGGGAACGGGAGCGAGATAGGGCGACGTTTGAGTGTAACATCTGCCTGGACACAGCGAGGGACGCTGTCATCAGTCTGTGTGGACACCTGTTCTGGTAAGTGTCGATACTTTAGACCATAAGCTAACTAGCACTAGCTCGCCAAATCCATATTGTATAAAGAGAAACTTGTTTATGCTGCTGTATAGCTACCTGTATAACTCAACTAGCTAGGCTAATTGCCTTCCTGGCATTATTATCTTGACATCTATGTAGATGGCTAACCAGCTGCTGTGATCAATAGCTCGCATTTCTTAGCATGCTTGGTAACTAGCCGAGTTGTAAAATGGATAATGACATCGGTGAACGGATTCAGGACTGGCTTGGGTTCGTAAGTATTCAAGGAGGAGTGCTGTAACTAGCTAGCATTAGCTAACTGGCGTTGCTCAACTACCCAGCTAGTTAACGTTGCCTAGTGTGACATATTTATGACACGTAGCTGTCTAATGATTAGCTAGGTATTGAACAGCTGGTGAAGCGTAAAGTCGGCGTCTGTGGCTAACCCTGGCTTAATTTGTTGTCTAAAGCCAAGGATTTTGAAATTGCTTTGAGTTGACTTTCCGTATGACTTTCGCATTAGCTAACAGAAAGGTAGTTAGCCAGCTAACTTTAGTAGATCATCGAGAAAGTGGTAATTATTCACAGCAACCGAAGTAAAAACTGTTTCTTGCTTAGCTAGCATCAACATAAAAAACTAGCCTGATTAGGTTACGGGGTTTAACTTGCTTGTTAACTGCGCTGCCCCGTGTCTATGATTGCACTCATTGTGGCTAACCGGTGACATCCTGCGTGACCAGTTCACTTTTTTTGTTTAACTGCTCAGTGTGTGCGTCTGAGATCAGTTGCCGTTGCATTTTCACAGTTACGTAAGTTTCGGATTGATGGCTAGATTTACACTCCAATCATGTGACACTAACTAGTTACCTTGTGTTAGCTGTTTCAGTGTGAAAGATCAGCGTTGGTCGAGTTACATGGCAGGCGACCCCGAAGACACTGATCAATAACTTTCATCTCGGATTATTACTGCTACACTTAGTATGCGAAATTGTTCTAATTATGCTAATATCTGGTTACATGAATTTTAGCGACTGTAGTGGAGCTGTGAAATAAACCAAGACTTGCACCTGCAACCTAACCAGAGTATTGACGCCATCTAGACTTTAGATGCAGTTTGCACTGTTGTCGTGTGAAAATTCTTGGACTGTGTCCTTGTGTGAAGCCAGTATGTGTTCCCTCATTGTCTATCCTAATGTGCCAGCCTGTGTTTAGGTTTCTGATTCACTGTGTTACATGTTCTAACACAGTGTTCTAGGGTCAGTGTGAGATTAAGGCCAGAAGTGGGATTGGGGTCAGAAGAACTGATGATGGGGACCAGAGAACGCCTGAGGAAAGCGTCTTCGGTTGTGCGTCTGCATTGCTTCTGAAGGATACTTGTGATTTAAGGCTATTTGTGGATACTTCTCTCCCGAAGCATCTGAATGCAGCTTTCTGTAATGGACCGTCTTCTGGGTTATAATAATAATAACGTTTTTCTTCTTGTAGTTAAAATAAAACAGGGACTGATCCTGACCTTTCCATAGCAGTTAGTTAAATCAGGAACCGTCCTCTTGTCCCTTGGCAGTGATGGAAGGTAGCTGTGATATGAAGGCGCATTTGAAGGCCATACCTCTGAAGTCTTGTCACAGAAAATTATACCTCAGATATGTTTTCAAATATGTCCTTTTAGAACTGGTCTGGAGTGGCAGCTCTTGGCTAAAGTATTTAAGCAGATCCAGATATGCAAAAGCCAGGTCCTGTTTTGTGCCATTCCGAACCCTTAAATAGTACTTGGATGACTATACTCTGCTGCCGTGCTGCAGGTGAACAGCATGCTTGGTTGCATAACTGGATCAGTGGCTACATTATATTGCTGTGGCTGGCCATATGCTCTGGTAATTGGTCTGTAAGTAGGAATGGAAAATTGCATTCCCAGCACATGCTAGTTTGAGTCATTGGGGATCTTAGCACAAGCTGGTTAGCATAGTGGTTCTCAACCCTCATTCTTTTTTCATTGCTGGTTTTCATTCCAACCACAGTTCCAGCCAGTAGGCTAGTAATGAGAGATTTAATGAGTGGTTTCATGGCACTACAGATGGGTGGAGCTACTGTCTGCATCACTACAAGCTAAACCAATCCATGAATTTTGCAAAACCTTTTCATTTGTTGAAAGAAGTGGGTGACTGACAGCTCAGTCTTTGATCCAGAATCTGTAAAATATGTATTGGATAGATTTAAAAAAAAAAAAAAAAATCAGGCAAGCGTAATGATCTGATTGGTGCTTTCAGTTTTCTGAAGGTGAGCCAAATCTGAAAGATCACGCATCATGAATCTCTGATGAAATGAACACTTTTGTTTCCTTCCTCATGAAAAGGCATGTCTTTAGCAGTAACATGTTGTGGAAATTAATGTCAGGTCATGACATGGTTTGTGAACTGGCTGCTGGCCCTCTCTCTGCCAGTTGGCAGTGCGCCAAAGTGACTGGGATCATATTTTACAGTTGCTGTTGCGATCAATACGATTCTTGTATGCATTTTGACGTAGGTTGAGCCAAGAGAACCCAGCGGTGAAGGCTCACAGGTGAGGCTCTTGGCTGATAAGGAAAAATGGTACAGGCAATTTCTCTTACACCCCCTTTCAACCAAAAGTGCAAGCACTGTTTTTTTTTTTTTAACTAATTTTCCAAAATAGGCTTTAAGTTTTATTGTATGAATGCAACTGATTTATTTTGCAAATATTCTGTCTCCACCTTCTATCGTTTATTTCTTTTAACAGGTGAAGCTGAGTCTGGTGTGTGTCACGCTGTGGAGTTCTGGTATGAAAGGAGCTGTCCTTTCTCCATAGATGGTTCTTAGCAGGGTTGTGAGTGATACAGACAGAACTGGCTCGCCTTGTTCATGTGCTTTCTGAGAAATAAGGACTGTCAGCTGATAAATTATTGCATCTTTTTTTTTTTTTGAAAGACAGTGTTGCCTAAAAATAGTGAACACTGTGAACAGACAAACAGTTGTGCAGGAGAACACAATGAGTCAGATCTGTCACTGACAATAACGGTGCCCGGGTAACGCAAACAATCCCCATGACGATCTTTTGAGGGACATGTGCTAAAAAAATGTTTAAATGGCACATCAGACCTGCATGAAAATGTTGAAACTTTGTTTTGACATACAAAATCATTTTACAAATCATTACACAAAAATTTGACACACAATCATAGTATTTCTATGGTATCTACAGCACCGGTTTGGTTGAAGTTCCTCTCCAGCCAAACTCACCTCCTGATTTCACCTGCAGAAAAAATCCTTAAAGTGGAAATAGAGATGATTACTCAGTACTTGGCCAAACCACCCAGAAACGTGACATCCCTTCATTTGCTCAGCAACTTTGCTAACAGGTTAGCTGGAGCTACGTGGCATCAGGAATGTGGGCAAAAAACATGTCACAGCACACGGGGGAGTCATTTTAGGGGGAAGTCACTAAGCTGACTTATGGCCCTGTTACTCATACTTTCACAGACGCCATTTATTGGACTTGAGTAGTTGTGCAACAGCATTTGCAACATACATGATATAATATATAACTAAAAAAAAAAAACTGAGGGTGAGTCAAATAGGCATTTACTGTTCAATGTGCAGTGCAATGTTTCAAAATGGAAATGTAACTGTTCCTATAGATGGAGACCGGTGCATGTGTCAGTGGTTTTGGAACAGACGGACCAAACCATGAAGGCCAACCAGCATATTCTGACCCTCTGAATGCTTCACTCTGTCGCCCCAGTCTTTTGTTCAGGGCTCCCTGATACTGCATACTTTAACAGAATGTTTAGAGGGCCGTACTTCCAAGGGATTGCAAGGAGATGCTTTACCATTTCCTTCAAATAGTCCCGTCTTACCATGCAAGTCGCTCTCTCCGTAGTGTACAGTTTCATGTCACACGGAGTTGTGATCATGAAATTTGCTGCATATCAGTGGGAAATAAAAACAGAAGTCACCTGGCTGTACTTATGTAATATTCATCTGTGAGACCATTATATTTACAGTTGCAGATATGATGAATTTTCAGTGTGGTGAGAATTTGAAGAAACTAGTTCACATGCAGCCTGCAGCGCCATTGAAATTCTGCCCTCAGTGACGTGTAAATGACTTTACAGCTTGTGTAAATATTTGTTTTATCAGTCGGTGTGCCTGAAATTTGTTGTGATCATTTTGGTGAAACTGACTTTCCTTGTTTCAAGGCAGTTGCTTTCCCACCTAGTCTTGCCTTTGAACACCAAAAGTTCATCGCAAACATTTACATTTAGTACAAGTTTACGAATCATTGCGCATTCTGATTTGTACAGATCGTGCTGATTGGTGAGATTGGTTTTGTCAAAAGCAGAAATGGTATGGAAATGTACATCTATCAAATGCATAAGATTCACTTTCAAATTCTTCTACTTAATCTTTGTATTTCACAGTGGAATTTAGTGTGTCGCACGCTGTCACGTGTTTTGTCATGTGTTGTCATACCAAAGTGGTTCCTTTACAGCGCATAAGTTGCAGCTGGTGGAATTAAAAAAAGTGCAGTCTATCACGTTTCAAGAAAGGCAAAAAGGGGCAGCCCGATATTTTATCATAATGTAAAATATAAGAAATTGTTTGTATAAATCATTCGTTGTGAATTTTGTTGATTGAAACTTTTCTTTGTCCTCTCCAGATTGTGAGAAGAGATCTGTGTCGTTAAGGGGTTATGCCCAAGTCAAAATACTCTGGAGGGCTGTGTGTGTGTGCTGGCTCATTTCACTCTGGCTGAAACTCGCTCTGTATTAAAACACAGGACATACGCAGCAGTTGTATTGTTAATTATGTAAATAATTAATTGTATTTCCCATTCGTTATAGCATTATAGCTGTGCAAAACTAATTTAACACACAATGGAGCTAGTGGTTTAATCAGTCGCGACGGCCTCGACCTGTACTGCATATTTACTGAGTTACACCACCTTGAAGGGTGTGTTTTGACATTATAACAATGTTTGTTTACATTTGCTTCTTTTTTTTTTTTTTTTTTTTTTTTTTTACAGCTGGCCTTGCCTCCATCAAGTAAGTATTCATTATTCTTTGTCTTTTTGGATTGAACTGCACAGATTCCACTGTAGATTCCATAGATTAAGTTTATATCAGATGTTAATGATGATTTGGTATCCAGTGTTATGCTAACATTACCTACTTTGTTGATGGTGAGTTAGTAACTGAAGCAATGCTAACACTGTGTGTTGGTAAACAAAGCTATGCTAACACTCGCAGTGGTTGTTATTGGAGAGTCAGTAACTGAAGCTATGCTAACACTCGCAGTGGTTGTTATTGGAGAGTCTGTAACCGAAGCTATGCTAACACTTGCAGTGGTTGTGAGTGGTGAGTCAGTAACCGAAGTTATGCTAACACTTGCAGTGGTTATTAGTGGTAGTCAGTAACTGAAGCTAAGCTAACGCTTGCAGTAGTTGTTAATGGTGAGTCAGTAACTGAAGCTAATCTAACGCTTGCAGTAGTTGTTAATGGTGAGTCAGTAACTGAAGCTATGCTAATGCTCGCAGTGGTTGGAGACACGGCCCAGCAGACAGCAGTGCCCAGTGTGTAAAGCAGGAATCAGCAGAGAGAAAGTCATTCCCCTGTACGGCCGCGGGAACTCCAGCCAAGAGGACCCCAGGTACACTGCACTGTATGCATGTATACGTATGTGCGCTCCTGTTTGTGTGCATGCGTGTGCGTGTATATGTATGTGTGCCTGTTTGTGTGCATGCGTGTGCGTGTATATGTATGTGTGCCTGTTTGTGTGCATGCGTGTGCGTGTATATGTATGTGTGCCTGTTTGTGTGCATGCGTGTGCGTGTATATGTATGTGTGCCTGTTTGTGTGCTTGCGTGTGCGTGTATATGTATGTGTGCCTGTTTGTGTGCATGCGTGTGCGTGTATATGTATGTGTGCCTGTTTGTGTGCTTGCGTGTGCGTGTATATGTATGTGTGCCTGTTTGTGTGCATGCGTGTGCGTGTATATGTATGTGTGCCTGTTTGTGTGCTTGCGTGTGCGTGTATATGTATGTGTGCCTGTTTGTGTGCTTGCGTGTGCGTGTATATGTATGTGTGCCTGTTTGTGTGCTTGCGTGTTTGTGCACCTGTGTGTGTGATACAGAGAGTGTGTGTGTGTGTGTGTGTTCGTGTTCTTTTGTGTGTGAGTAACTGTGTATATGCATGATTAAGAGAGGATTTGTGGTTTTGAATGGAAGTGCATATGTATAAGTGTGTGTGGGTGTCTGTGTCATTGGAATGAGACCAGGATATTACAGGAATGGTTTTCATAATGCAGAACTTGAGGAGCCAGTTTCATTCAAATGTGAATCAGATAAGTGTGGATAACTGCACATGCTCATAGCTGAGAATTCTTGGAATGACCTGCTGCAGATGCTTTGTTTGAAATACTGTAACCCTGGAGACACCTCTAAGAAATCCCTGCAGATTACTGACTGTTTTTAAAATGACAGAAGGAAGTTTCGGTTACTGGGTGTTCTGAATTTTATCAGCACGCTGTTAAATGTAGATTCGGATCAATGATTCAACAATGAACCGAATGGATTTGGAGTGTTTTCAGATTCGGAGGAATGTTTAGTTCAGTGTAAGGTTAACTGTTGAGTTTTCGAACACCTCCTGTCTGGTAGGCTCAGGAGAGGGTCAAGTTTATAAATCCAAGGGTGGGGCATGGCTCTGACTGTGGGGAATTTACTGTTCTGCTGCAGGTTGAAGACCCCACCCCGACCCCAAGGACAGAGAACGGAACCAGAGAGTAGAGGGGTGTGTGTTTACCAGCTGTGTGTCTGCTCTACGCTCATGACTGCACTACACCCAGCATACACCTGTTACTGTTCTGCCCCCAATTCTGCATCCTTTATGGTCCTTTTCTAGCCTTTTCTTCCCATCCCTTTAAGTGGCCTACACCCATCCCTGTGCCATGCAAGCCTTTCTGCCATGCAATAGCTTTCTGATTCTCTGCTACATTGTTTGTTGTGTCACACCTGCTTTTGTCATCTACATGCGTTTACACGGTTAGCATTGTAGCATAACCTCGCTGTCCCACACTCCTTATACACTAATAGCATTTTGCTGCATGTACACAAGAGTAGCTATATGTAGTGCATGTCGTAGGTGAGTGATTAGCCTGTCAGCCAGACACTTCTGTGGACCTGCTGAACTAAGTAAACACTAGACTACAGCCAATGTGCAAACACAGTGATGTAAGAAAACTGCAGGGACAGAGGGGCCAGTATCTAAACTGTGTTTTTTGTGTTTTTTTTTGTTTTTTTTTTTCCTCCCCCTCCGTCTTTCTGTTTCCCCAGCCGTTCCAGGGATTCGGGGACACTGGTTTTCACATGTCCTTCGGTATAGGTGCTTTCCCTTTCGGCTTCTTCACCACAGTCTTCAACACCAACGATCCTTTTCACAGAGCAGGTAATGGGCTGGCTGCCAGGACAACACACACATGCTGATAGCACATGCAAGCACACAGAGACGGATGCTCTCAAACACACTCGTGCTCACACCATCAAACGCACGTATTCCCTCCTTAATACACACACAAACACACTTTCTCTTGGATGCTGTCAAACACACACAAGCAGTCCCACTCTAAAGCATGCACATGCACGCACACACACACACACAAAAACACACAGAGCTTGTACTAATTATGCCTTCCCTCCCCAGATCCGCACTATGCTGGTGATCACCACGGTAACGGTAACCCCAACAACGGCAACAACTGGCAGGACTCCCTCTTCCTGTTTGTGGCCATATTCTTTTTCTTCTGGTTGCTGAGCGTGTGAAGGAGAGTTGTGCCGGGGCTTTGGGATGGGGGGGGCAAAGGGTACAGTCACATGCGCACACACACATGCAAACACACACACACACACGCACACCCTGAATTGACCGACCGACTGACTGACTGACTGGGAAAGTAAGGTACGATGCCACTGTACTAAAACAAGGGAAGATGTTTACAGTGGAGCGGTTTGGGAGTTGGGGAGATATCCACTTAATATGACCTGGAGTCAACCGGGACAGACTGGACTGCAAATGTCCCCCATGAGAAAGCAGAGTGATGTTTGGAAACCCAGGCGGGGTGGGCGCTGTGCCCCAAATTCACCCCCCCCCCTTTTCTAATTCTCTTCCATTCACTCTAAGATGGGGAGAAGGTGTGAGCAGGGTCAGGGAGAAGGAGGGGGTTTTTGGGGATGTCTGTCAAATTCCCTAAGCGAAACAAAAGCACTCGTGCTTAAACCTGGGCGTTTTGGTGCACTCCTCTGTATATACACACACTTACACATTGAATGATTGGCAGGGGTGGGGGGTGGGGGGGTTTAAGGGACTGACCCATGACACGGGAGTCAGTGTTGGGAATTGAACAGTGTTATACAACTGGAATGTGTTAGTGATGTGTCATGGGAGGGTGACACCCGGAGTATGAAGATGATCAGGTTTATTTGGAGTTTTTGGGGGGGGGGGGTCAAAATAAAATTCGGACAGTGATGCACCAGAATGCACAGCTGGTTCTCTCCCTGGCAAAACATGGAACAAGCGTGGTAGCATCCTGTAATATCACTCTTCAAACCTTCGTGTTATCCTACATGTTTGGGAGCGGAACTGATTTGGACGCCCCCCCCCATCTATTTCATCTGGTTCTCTAATCTGAGCAAGGGGGTGGGGACTGGGGGGAGATGAAGAAAATGTCTGTGAAAACCTGTGACAGAATTACACCTCATCTCTACTTCCCTGCCACAGTTTTCTCATTGCTTTAGAAATGTTTTCGTGACTGAGGCCAAAGAAAAGCATTTTTATTGTGTGTTGTGTTTTTTTTTTTTTTTAAACCAATCTCACTGAAAATGTATGATACTCTGTGTGGTGATTACTGGCTGAAATACAGCAGGTAGAGGATCTGATTCACCAAAATGACACATAGAGGCCTCTGCCAGCATGGTATTGATGCAGGAGTGTGATCTGGCCCAGTGCAACTGAAGCCCATGTCCGTATAGGGGGTCAGTATATGTCAGTTAATCTGAATGCTACTACAGGAAAAAAAAAAACATTTAACTTTGCTCGATGTGATCATAACAGATATATTTCTAATGCAGTGAGTAAGTATTCAGATCATAAGTATTTGTGTTTGTGTGTGTGCGCGCGCACGCGTGTGTCTGCGTGCGTGTGTATATATATATGTACATATATATATTGTAAATGCTGTTTTTATGTGTTCCTCAAAAGAAATGTCATGTGAGAGAGGAGGTTCCCGGGGTGATGAGCGACCCCTGGTTGTTTCCCCCATAGGCTCCTCCCCCTGGGGTGGCTGCTTGCAGCATGCCATACTGTGGAATAGGCCAATGACGATTTGTGACACAGGAAACTGGGTGGGGTTACAATTGGCTGTCAATCACTGGTGTACCATAACCAATCAGAAAGCTTTTGCTGTCTTCAAAACATGATGGTTGGCCGAAGTCTGTGAGTTACTGGAGGCTCATTGGATGACTCTGCCCTTGCTCTCCAATCGCTGCTGCTCTGGAAAGAGTGGCCAGGACTACACAACTTTGTTGTTACCAAGAGCTCGTTTACAGCGGCGGAAACTGGCTAAAGCACCTAATTTCACACAAGATGTGTTCTTCAGGGGTAGTGTTTGAAGGATCCATGAATGACATCGCTTCTATTAACATTGGAGTGTGAACACAGTCTCTCCAATATTGCTTCCTGTGTGCACATGTCTTCAAACTGGTCCCTAATTCAAGCACCCAGCGAAACATCCATCCATCTATACCTTCTTCATCCCATCCAGGGTTGCATGGATGCTGGAGCCTATCCCAGAACACACTGGGGAAAGGGCAGGGGTCGCCTTGGACTGGGTGCCATTTCAGGGCCAGAAAAATAAACTTCCGCACACACACACACACACACACACACACAAAGTCATACCTACAGGCGTTCACCAATGTAAACGAGCTGTATGCCCCAACTGTGAGCCGCTGTTCTGGAATCAGCTCAATGCATCCTGATTGGTTCATACACCACACCCTTGTTGAATGAACCAATCATGCAAGCATGTTTTGGTGGGTGGGTAGGTGGGGGGATTTATGATTTCCCAGTCTTTATTGGCAAGTGTTTCTGATTCGCCTGAATGCATCACATGGTGTCGTTTTGAGCCAATCAGAGGGGAGTGCATAATGTGTGCAGGAAAGATGTCCACAAAATGCAGTATGTCTGTATTGAAATAAATCCATAAGGTATTAATAAGCTTAAGAGAAACTGGAATAGATGCAAATGGATGTTTTTTTTTTTTGGGGGGGGGGGGGGGGGGGGGGGGGGGGGGTGGGTCATGGTAATTTGTAAGGTATTGGGGTATTGTCCCTTATATATATAATTTTTTTTTGCATATCTGTCTAATCAAATCAGATGTTTCTATTTCAAGTCTTTTGTGACACTAAATACAAAACAAATTGAAAAGAAAAGGAAATAGATAAAATCAAAACAATGTTCACGTGAAAATATGAAAAACAAAAAAAATTGCAAAATGATGCATTTTCCAACAAATAAATGTTTAATACAGCAAAGTGCCCTGGGTATTTCGTGTTTTTGTGTCTGTGTGTGTGTGTGTGTTAAGAATTTTTTTTTTTTCCCCTGAAAGCCGTGGAGTTCAAACAGTAAAGGCAAGGTCTGCCTGGCTCGGCTCCGTCCAGTGGTTCAGGAGGAGGAGTCAATAAACGAGTAATCACAGTGGGTTTGTCCCAATACTTTTTCTCGTGTCCTCCTCTACTCCGTAGTTCTGACTGCTTCCCCAAATACCTAAGCCAATCTATTCGGCCAAAATATTCTGTGGGATGGTCTTTTAAATTTTACTGGTCATGAACACAATGATATCACCGCGACATGAGAAAAGACTTCCACGGTAGGATACTTTGATGTATCCTTCATTTGGAGGAAGCAAAATCTTGTCTCCTGCCTTTTTAGAACAGAGAACACATAGATAAGTTTCCAGGGCAAGGAGGAGAGGAGAAGATGAAATTTTAAGTATTGGAACGCACCCAGCCCCTTGTTTGTTTCTGTCACACATTCGCGTATGTCATCTGAGAAGCTCAAAGTCGTCCACTGTACAGTTCACGCCTGTAGTAGGTGTATGGCCCAGACAGGCCACTAGAGGGCAATGTTGCAGGACCCCATTCTTCCCATGGAGGCTGAGCAAACTCCAACCTTGACAGTGTGGGACTTCAGAGCCAGTCATGGCATGGCTGGGACACAAACTGATACACTAGGCCTGTTGGCATATACTTCATGTGTTAAATTCAAATTTCAAATAAATGCCCCCCCCCCCCCCCCCCCCCAAAAAAAAAAAAAGTATTCTGTCACTTTCTGGTTTTTATTAACTTTGATGCTCTTAATAAATAGTGTCATTTTTTAAAGTTTCTACAGCAAAATTGCCACGTCTCCATATCAAAAAAGTTTATCCATATTTTCAAAAATAAAATGGGAAAAAAAATCACATACACACAGTATTTACTATACCGCCTGAAATACAAACTTTCTTCAACCAGGCAATGAAAATGATTTTGTTCCATAACGTATTTTAGCATACTTTCAGTAATTGAAAACTTGTCTGCCTCTTTGTTGCATCAACTTGTGAATATTTGTATTTCCAGAAGTTGCCAAGCACACACTGAAATCAAGTTCTCACAAATTCTTTGGAATTCATTTTAAAAATTGTTTCAAGCTACAGTTTCTGACATTGTAAAATGAACATATTCCAATAAAACTTACTATTTCTTTCCATACAAAAATCATTCATTAAGAAAATATTTTTAAAATGTTTTGCTGATATTCTTTCAACCATTTCAGTAGCATACATCATTTTCGGGCTAAAATTCTATATGAAATATATCAGAAATGTGAAAATGAACTAACAGATATTGTTCACTGAAAAATTTTTGGCCTGTCCTTTGCCATTGCAAACAGCTGTGTGATTTAAGAAATGAACAACTTTAAATGGTAAAAGGGCAAAAATTTGACAGTTAACCTCAGGGAAAAGCTTTGGTTGGATGTACATGACCCATATAAAGTGGTTGGCCAACCAATCACTTTCACTAGGTTCTATGTTTTTGTTAGCTCACACTATGTTCTCCTAGTTAAGTTTGTACACAAATACCTCTACAACTGATGCCCAAATGTGAATCCTGTGACTGGTCATCCCTGATTGGCTGCAGAAAGTCCAATGACCAACCAGGATTTCCTCTGGGGGAGGGGTTAGCTGTAGGGTTTCCATGGATACATTTCAAACACGATGAAGCCCGCATTTTCGTGACACAGCAAACGATTGGTTCAAGAAAAAAAAAGTGCATAAAAACATAAACGTCATGTAAACTTCCATCTGACAAATGTGCAAGGAACGAGGAGTAGAAAGGTAAAAAAAGAAGGAGGAGTCAGTGTGAAAATGGGAAATTTCATTAGCAGGAGGAGGTTGGGGGTTGGAGGGGGAAACAGTACATCCATCTTCTCAGTCCTTCTTAGGCACTTTGTTCTTCTTGTTGAGGATTGACATCAGGTTCTTTGACATATAATATGGCTTCTGCATGGATCCGTCATTCCGCTCCAGGTCTTCCACTGAGAAGAAGAGTGGCACAGTGTGAAGCTGCACCTCTATACCTGTATAACTTTACCTGTGTAACTTTGTAACCTGGGGAAATCTTTAACTGTGTACCTGTAAAACTGCGGCACTTGTGAACCCGTGCAGTTGGATAACTGTGTACCTGTGTGTACCTATACGGCTGTGAATCCACTAACCCATGATAGTGTGTACCTGTGTGTACCTATACGGCTGTGAATCCACTAACCCATGATAGTGTGTACCTGTGTGTACCTATACGGCTGTGAATCCACTAACCTGTGATAGTGTGTACCTGTGTGTACCTATACGGCTGTGAATCCACTAACCCGTGATAGTGTGTACCTGTGTAAACTGAAGCTACTGAACTCCATGTCTTTGTATAGATCTAAATGGTAATTCCACTTCTGCCACCAGTGATGTGCAGGAGAACAGCACCAAACATTTAGATTTTCAACTTAAAAAATGAATCCTTAACTGACCATTGGGTGACCTGCTGGACAGAGGTGAAACAGTGGAGGTGGTACTCACAGAAACAGAGGAAGAGTGTGTCCACGCACATGTTGTAGACACTGAAAAAGCCATGTGCGATTAGGTATGCCCCCACCACTACGGTCTGCAGAACAACAGGGAAACGGGGTGCCATTTTATTCACACACACAGGATTGATCCCCAGATTTTACTATGGATTGTTTTCCAGTATTAATTTATTTGATTGCGATTTTAATTTTCAAATACATTAATTGATTTCAATAACATCCTGGTGCTGTTGTAATAAGTACGATAAATGCATTCACACACTGTATGGAAGCCTGGAGCAACCTGCTCTGTCTGCAAACCATACATGACTGTGACCACAAGGGGGCAGACATGAGGTCACAGTTCCAGTCACAGCACTTACGATGATGGGCACCCAATAGTAGTTGAGCTGCTCAGCCTCGAAGTTGTTGCCGGGCAACCTGATTCGGCCAGAGAAGAAGAAGAAAGCCAGAACCCCTGTGAACACAAACAGGAGATATATATATATATATATATAAGGATATACATAAGAATACTGCCACATCTACATCTTAATGAAAGCCTGTCATGTCTCACCAACTCCTCCCACAACAAGCAGCTTTCCAAAGAACAGCAGCAGGTCCGTCACTTTATCCAGCACCACCACCCTAAGGGAGCAGAGAGCAGGTGCATCAAGGAAACACATCCCCCCAGACCCTGAACTTTGGTTCCACAAAATAAAAACACAACTGAAATGTGTTACAAGAACAGAAATGGAAACACATACACAGTGATGTGTCAATGTATCTGAAAGGGTATACAAGCTTGGATGAAAATACCTGAATGCTCTTGCCCAGGAAGAGAAAGAGAGAAAATACCCTTTGTTCCAAACCAATAAATGCTTGGTCTGGGAAAGTTTAAAATCCCAGTGAAAGCAGACGTGTATTAACAGTATGCGTATACATATATACAGTGTATTAAAAATGTTTTTTAACTTTTTATCACATGGCCCACCTCACAATATTCCTCATCAGCAGCATGAAGGCGTTCTTCGCAGAGACACAGAAGTTCTTCCCATATATCGCAATCTGCCGGGCAGAACACGCCGTCAGTGAATAAACTGAATATGCGTAATATTGTCCTACACTCCCCCGGCTCACACAATGACTGGCTCACACATGAATTGACACTGATTGGCTCACACACTGACTGGCTCACACTAATTGACACTGATTGGCTCACACACTGACTGGCTCACACTAATTGACACTGATTGGCTCACACACTGACTGGCTCACACACTAATTGACACTGATTGGATCACACACTGACTGGCTCACACAGACACACATTGTCAGACATACCATGATGTAGGCGTTTCTGTTGAGAAATTTGATGAATTTCTCCAAACACCAGAAGCAGCATTTCAGGCAGCACATGACGAAGCGAGCACAGCCGTTCTGAGCAGCTACAGGGACACACAGGCCACAAGGTCACAACCATTACACACCGATAAATACATGGATCATAATCATTTAACACTAATTAACACTCACAAATATGCAGATCAAAACTGCTAACATACAGAGAAACAGACATTATAACTGGAGACACAAAGGTTATCTGTTGCATGCTGGCATGTTGTGCTATGGAGCTGCAGTATGCTTCCTCTGCTGTCTGCATGCGTGAATGGGAGCAGGGACATGGAAGAGGAAGTCAGGGAGGAAGTTCACACGTTCACATGTCCTTTTGGAAAGTAAGTCCAACTGGTCATGCCTGCTGCGTTATTTAGGTCCGGGGGTACACATCTGTGGTCCTGGAGGGCTGCAGTGTCTGCTGGTTTTTGGTCTATTTTACACTGTCTAACACACCTTGTTCCCAAGGTCTATATTGGCTGATGTAAGCGCATAAACTTGCAGGTACTGTCATTTTCCTGGACTTCTGTTTCATACCTCTGCTCGAGACTTTTGCCTGAGCTCTGATTGGCTGTCAAAGAAACTGTAATTGATGACAGAGGTCTAGTTTCTGCTGGCGCAGGGACCAGTGGGCTGGGTTCTACGCTCTAAGTTGTGGCCCTTTCCAGTGCTATTGCTGTGTCTACCTCTGAACTTGTGGTCCATGTACTCCAGCACAATCCGAATGAACTGGACAAGAGTGAGGATGAGAGCTCCGAATGCCAGAGATCCTACGTGGTATCTGCACAGAAGGGATGAGAGAACAGCGTTAGAAAGAGCGAGGTCTAACCATTGGATGGAACTACTAAGATGCTAACAAACCTGTTGCATAAACAGTATAATGATAATTTTCAATCTGTCAGACTGCATTGTTGAGTATTATAGGGCCCAGGGTAGCCCCCCCTGCCTCGTACCGTAGGCTGCGTATGAAGGACTGGGTGAGCGGGAACAGAGGGATGTCGGCAGGCTTGTTGAAGGCCCAGTAGTAGGAGGCGAAGGCCCCGGCCAGCGTGCACTGACCCAGGGCCAGCACGAAGTTGACGCACCACAGAAAGGCCAGCACGTTGTAGATCTGCAGGTTGAAGAGGTTCCTCTGGAACAGGCCCTCGTCGTTGTACTTGACAAAGATGCAGCTCACCGACGGGCAGGTAGGGAGGTAAGCAGAGGAGTTGAAATTCTGAGAGAGAAACGCAGAAATGGAGGAGAGAACATGTGAGAAACCGAGAGAAGGCAAAGCAACAACTGGCCCAGTTAGCTACATAAGCTCATTGGTAGTCTGATTGCTCTCTAGCGGCCACTAGTGGTCAACCAGGCATCTGCAATTGTACAAAGCGGCTACATGCTGAGTTTGTCATCCTCCAGTGACATGAGCAGTAAGTAATTGCTACTGCATTTGTAGTGTAGAAAGAAGCAAGGGCTAGTCTTCACATGAATCTAAGGAATCACATATTCGCAGTTTCCTCCTCCTGAGCTGGACGGAGAAGGTTGCTGTGGGAACCTAACAAGTTTGTTTGAGTTTGGGGTGGGATAAAAAAGGGTGAAAATTAATTTTTAAGTAGCGAAATTACCAGTGGGTCACATGACTCTGTGCCATTGATGGTGCTGCAGTCTGCAAGAGTGGAGTTCAGCGCCACCACTCTGTACAGCGGGGCCCCTGAGGTGGCAAGGTATCTGCACGTTCAGCAGGTCAACTGACATAACGGGGACTCAGAGGGCACAGCCATGGACAAACACATATGTATGCAGGCATATGACCACATGAATACACACGTGGGTGCTAACATGATTAAGTTCAATACAAACATTTCACAAAGGTATTTACACACACACACACGTTAGAGGATACAGAGCGGTGACCCCCCAGTAGGCCACACAGACCACCAGCAGCACAAAGGTGACAAGGGGGTACACCAGCGCCGACATCATGTAGCTCACAGCCCTGCAAAGGAGACATGGCCATTAGTGATGACATCATCACGCAGCCCACAACCCTGAGAGAATGACACACACATCCTTTCCTGTCCTGTGATTCCATAGAGGCATATATTAAGCATTTATAGGTGGCTTGTTCCAGTGGGCTGGTGCTAAAGCAGTTAGTATCTCATGTCATGGGGCCGCCACTAAAATAGTTCGATTTGTACCATGGGTGCTAACGCTAAAGCAGGCAGCAGTTCACATCAGGGGGACAACCGCTACAGCAGTTACAAGCTCATATTGGGTGGGCTAAAGTAGCTAGCAGTTTGTACGCTAAACAGTTACGGGCTCATATTGGGTGGGCTAAAGTAGCTAGCAGTTTGTACGCTAAACAGTTACGAGCTCATATTGGGTGGGCTAAAGTAGCTAGCAGTTTGTACGCTAAACAGTTACGGGCTCATATTGGGTGGGCTAAAGTAGCTAGCAGTTTGTACGCTAAACAGTTACGGGCTCAAATTGGGTGGGCTAAAGTAGCTAGCAGTTTGTACGCTAAACAGTTACGGGCTCATATTGGGTGGGCTAAAGTAGCTAGCAGTTTGTACGCTAAACAGTTACGGGCTCATACTTGCTGGACTCCTTAATGAGGGCAATGGCGATAAGGATCCTCTTTCGGAGGAAGATGAGGAGCAAGAGGAGGATGGCCTCCACCACAGCCAGGATTATCACTGAGAGACAGAGAGCGAGAGAGAACGGTTAATGCTAACTGATTAGAATATGTAGTATGTACTTTTATATTTATATTTATTTTTAAGAATGACCCGGCAACATTTACTGTTTGCGTTTCATGTCATGAAAATTGAGAGAGAGTTGAAGAAAAAAGACAGAGACAGACATTTGAGAGGAGAGAAAACAGAAAGAATATAGTCAGGGATGGAGAAAGACAGTCAGAACAGAGAGAGAGAGAGAGAATGGAAAGTTAGTTCGCTAACTGTAAGGTCGGACTCACGGAAGGCCAGCCAGGTTTCTTTGACCTGCAGGTACACTGAGAAGTCAGTGGTGAAGCCCAGGTCACTGATGGTCACCTCAGAGTTTTTGAAGTTGTCATACTCCCAGTAACAGTGCCATATCCCTGAGAAACAGGAGACAGGATGTGGACATGGACAGCGACAGGAGGTTTGCATTTTTTTATGCAGCATAAATACACAGGATAGATGAGCATGATGCAGTACAGACCAATACAGACATATAGTATACACACAGTACTGACTAGCACAGACTGTACAGTACAGTACAGACAGACAAAGACACATATAATGGACCAGCACAGACCTACAGTACAGTATAGACAGGCACTGACACGTGCTTGGCAGTGGCACGTTACTCACCGTAGGCCACTACAGCCAGGAGCCCCACTATGAGTACCCAGACGATCACAGCCGCAGTGAACCGTAGCAGCAAGAGGAACAACAGGCTGAGAAGCATGGCTATCAGCAGACCACTGGGAGGAGAGAAGGGGGGATGGAGACAGAGAGGGAGGAGGAGAGAAGACAAGAGGAGAACAGGGGAGGAAGAAAGAAGAGAGAAAGAAGCAGAATAAGAGAAAAGATGGAGTGAAGAGAGGAGGGATGGGGGATGAAATTGAGTTAACACTGCTTTGACAATGCTGAGTCACAATTAGAGACATTACAATGAAAAAAAAAGTAAATGTGTAGAAATGTCCTCATATTTAGGAACATCTCGTATCGATGGGAGATCCCAGAGGACTAAACTGAGAGATTAAAAGCAGCAGCAGAAAACTGACTTTACCTTTACTTGAGTATAAGCTGTACTTGGGGTGCAAAACTGTGCAGTTCCATCGAATCACCACCGGGGGGCAGTATTGAATACGACATGGTGGAAAGGAGGGAGGGAGGGAGACCAAGAGTCATGACCTACTCACATTAGAATCCAGTGCCAGGAAGAGGCAAAGTCCTCAAAGATTCGAACTCCAATCTCCTTTGCGTTGAAACCCGACACCAGGTCACTGACAGGAAGTGGACAGAAACGGAGTCAATAAACATTCTGGAACAGCGTAACACACGCAGCTGATTGGGTTATGCACTACAGCACAGGAAAATAGCAGCACACGAGAAAGAGAGAGAGAAAGAGAGAGAGAGAGAGTGAGTGAGAAAAAGAGTGGTAAAAGGAGAGAGGGACAGAGATACCAGTCTGAAGCAAAAAACGTTACCAATAAGGTGCTTATACTACAAAAATAAAAACGAGAGCAAAACTTATGCTTCAAAATGTATGCTTTCTTTACTCTAGAACAACAGTTACTTTTAGCACTTCTAACACTGTGTTTGCTTTCCTTTATGACCCTGCATATATCCCAAGTACCAAACAAGAGTTGGTAAAGTGAGAAATTTTGACCTATAAGGTTTGCTGACCTTATTTTGAATGTAGCAACATAACGACTAACATTTACAAGAACGGCTTAAATAGCATCATCATTTACCTACTGTCTGCAGAGCATTCAGCACCCCATTAAGCCTGGACCATTCTAAGGGCGTTAGCCTGACAGCTGTTCAAAACCAGTTTCATTTTTGAAACAAAAACCTTACGTATTATATCAAACTCAAAACAATAAGAATGAAAAGACACTCAAATAACAAATAAAAAAAAGAAAAGATAACCACACAAAAGGTTGAGCTTCTCAAAGAAAAAAAAAAACACTGCGACTGGTTAAAATCTGTGTGTCGGGCCAATTGCTCGGTTTCATAAAATCTCACTCTCCCATTCACTACCTTCGCTCTTTTAAGCCAATAAACATAAATACAGGCTGACGGTGACCCTTGAACATCTCTAGCATGCAGACACGGATATTGAGACGGCCATGCTCAAAGCTTTTTCAACTGGTCTCCACCTCCCTCCCTGTCCACCTCAGCTGAGATGTGGTAAGAGCTCTGGCACAAAATGGCCGCCGTGCATCAACCAGGAGGTCTATGAAGGCTATCCATTTTCATTGGCATCAGTGTTGGCGGAAATGTAGCTCTGGCACAAAATGGCCGCCATGCATCACCTAGGTGATCTAAGAAGGAATTCATTTTCATTAACATCAGTGTTGGCGGAAATGTTCCAGCTAAGCTCACAGACCTCAGTGGTGGGGAATTCAAAACTGTATGTAATCACCGGGAAAGAATAGCTTATCAGTTGTCTGCACTTTTCATGCTTTCTTTTGTTTGTTTAATGGCCTCGTCAGACGGCCAAACTTACATAAGGCGTAATACCAGTTGAAGGAACGCAGAAGAACAAACATCGAACATAATTAAGTCATGTTTTAGACTCATTAGCTAAGACAGTTGTGACAATCACGCTCAGTCGTCCTGTGGCAAGTGTTAGCGGAACCACTGCAGTCTGGAGAGCCCAACTGAGCAGCTTAGATGGCTCCTCCCTCGCAGGCCGTACATATGACTCCTCCGGTTTCACATAGCGCCTTTACTGCGGCCCAAACGAAAGACCGACATGTGACCCGTTTCACAAATCTTGCAGATCCCTGAATGGACAGCGGCTAGAGAGCTAGTAGAGAGTAACAAACTTAACCGGCTTATCAGATGCCATTCCCCTGCAAGGCTAGGCCAGTTGCTGCCTCACCAATTCAAGGCCACACAAACACATCAACCAGAGCACTGAAGCTCCAAACCAAGGATCCCCAGCGCCAGACCTGGAGGTCACATAACATCTGCAGGTCTTTTTGTGTGGTTTCCCTCCAGCCAATTGGAGCCACAGGCAGAAAATGTGTGATGTTTTTAACCAATCATGGACTTGGACTTATTCAATGCTGATGCACACTAAAAACCTGCAGTTGCTTTGGGTGTGAAGGGCCAAAGTTTGACATTACTGGTCTAAATCACTGGTCTCAGATCAGTGGCTGTGAATGGCCATGAGTTATGCTGGTTGTCACCCAAGCCTCCACTCGTGATTGGATCATTAGTTTTGTATTTGAACATTAGGTCTTATCAATGTGTATATAATGGATACAAAATCAAACATGTTATGCATTTTACAGCAATAACAGCTGTTGCTCATATTTTGTGCCTCAACACAGTTGCATGCAGGTTATTGATCCACATTTACGGCTGCAGCGTTTGGTCGGAATGAAAATCAGCATGCACACGGCCCTCCATGGCTCTGGGTTTGACGCACACCACTGGTCAAAATGGTGGAGTTACAAGCTAAAGGCATTAGAGCTAGTGACAAACTAAACAGGAAAAACGCATGACAGCTACAGACAGACTAAACTATAAAGCGCAAAGCTAATGTCTCCAATGCTACAGACAAGCTAACAAGCAACAGTTAAGACTAATGGAAGCAGGCCTACAGAAAGGCTAACGGGTAGCATGTCTTGCTAACGGCACTAGAGCTATGGACAGACAGTAACTCACAGCTCATTCGGGAGTCCTCTAAGGGTGGAGAGAAGGACAATGATACACAGGAAGTTAATACAAAGGAGGATATTACAGTCTTCATTTGGGAGAGCAAAGCCAAAAATGGACTGAGCTTCTTTACACACTTAGGGAAAAAATAGGAGCATCCTCAAAGGTCCTGTGTTTGTCTCACAGGGTTCTTCTTTGATGCTGATATCTGTAAAGGACTCTTTGTAGAACTCTCAGAATGAAGCACAACATAGAATCCTTCACTGATACTGGTATCTAAGAAGAATGTTGATTTTAGGCAATCCATTGCGTTAATCTGTACAGATTATCAGATTAACAGATATCTTTGATTGGTTCAAGCAAGTCAGCGATTGGCAGGTTGGTGTAGCTCCTCCCATTATGGGGCTAAAGAGATGTCACTCTCCCATCATTAGCCTGTGTGTGCCCACGTCTGTGTGTTTATGTGTATGTCAATGAGTACTTGCTTATCTGTGTGTGTCTGTCTGTGAGCCTGTGTGTCCATAAGTGTATGTGTGTGTGCTTGACTGAGTGTGAGTTCTATTTTACGTATGCATTGTAACTTTTGTAAACCATTTGACGTACTGTTACTGTCCTGGATGGATGTCTGACTCATACTGCTTATCTATTTAATGTAAATAGCCACAAGGCCCTATAAGTTATAATGATAGCATAATGTATTGCACTTGTATACATTGTGTGTGTGTGTGTGTGTGTGTGTTTCATTTTTTGTGCATGTCCTAAATTGTGTGTGGTGTGTGTATGTGTGCATGACACAGAAGGCATTGTGGGTAAACAGTGAGTCATACTGTCCAAACAGGAAACAGGAAGTGCCTTACCCCGTGGCATTCCGGATGGCGTTTGCCGTCTCATTGGCAGTGGGAATTCCGGGCAGGGTAAAGTTGTTCGGAATTTCATCCAGAGATCCTATACTGGGTAAACACCTTCCCAACACTGGGGAGGAAAAGGAGAGGGGGAAAGGGAGAGAGGAAGAGAAGAGAAGTAAGGAAGGAGGGATGGAGGACGAGAGAGGGAGGGAGTGGGACAGAAGAGTGAAGGAGAGATTTACACTTGAATACAAAAACTTTATTGGCACTAAAACAAAGGGAATGTACAATGGAATATCAATGGTTTACTTGTGTTCATTGCTTGACACTTGGAACTGTCCTTCTAGTCTTTCTTGCTTGCTAAGCATTTTTTATGTGTTTCTTTGCTTGCTTGCTTCATAGCAATATTTGCATGTGTATTTATTTCAGAGGAGCATGTGGAACTGAGCTAAATTACAGACTTTGCGGTAGAAAAAAGGGAAAGAAAAAGGAGGGAAAAGGAGAGATTGAGCAGAATAATTTGACAAATAGTGAATACTCAGTCCCAAAAAAACAAAAAAAAATAAACACAGTCTTACCTGAAGTTGTGGGAGTGTGGAAAAATGGGCATAGCTCTTTATCAAGAATTTCTCTGACACTCTGTAAGAGAGAGGAGGGACCTAATCAAACTCCTAATCAAACTCAGCTATTTATTCTGCAACCGGCATACACTGAGCATGCTTGCACACACATACGCACGCTCGCACACACACACACACACACACACACACACACACACACAGAGGAACAGAATGTGATATACCAGCTTGGTGCTTGCCAGATCCAGAGATGGAACACAGTATTCTTGCTGGAAGAAGTCCTTTGGCTTTTTCTGTGGTAAGTATGCTTCAGGAGATAACACCCAGAACTGTTTCGGGCACTGTTTTACACACACCTGCAAATAGACACCAAGATGTTTTTGTGAGGATGCTCATTTATATTTTATTTGTACAAGCGTCAGAAATAATGACAAAAGATCACTGACCACGTCTAAAACAGAGTCATTAACACACCAAGAGAGAGTTACAGACACACTGGTACCCAGAGACACTGACTCACTGACTTACAAAAGATCACTGACCATGTCTAAAACAGAGTCATTAACACACCAAGAGAGAGTTACAGACACACTGGTACCCAGAGACACTGACTCACTGACTTACAAAAGATCACTGACCACGTCTAAAACAGAGTCATTAACACACCAAGAGAGAGTTACAGACACACTGGTACCCAGAGACACTGACTCACTGACTTACAAAAGATCACTGACCACGTCTAAAACAGAGTCATTAACACACCAAGAGAGAGTTACAGACACACTGGTACCCAGAGACACTGACTCACTGAAAGCGTGTAACTGACACACTGACAGTTTATTACGGACACTGAGCCATAGAAAAACACTGACACACAGTTACTGACACACTGGTACATGAAGATTCTGATGCATTGAATCATGGGAAAAATTGACACCAGGAAGGACTGACCTGAGTGGTGGGACACTGTAACCCGTTCAGGGCTGCGGCCATGATGTTGGTGGAGGTGGCACACTTGAGCAAGTCAAAGTAGAAGACACTGGGCTTGTCGCTGTCAGAAACACAGTTGCATTAGGCTAGTTTCAGATACTGAATGACAGACAGCCCTGCTCTCATATATGTAGAAGTGTGGGCCATTGGATTGGTGCAGTTTGGATCTTCAGATTTACACACACACACACACACACACACACACACACACTCACAAACTCTTTCCCTCTCTCACACACACAGGTTCACACATTCAGTTTTTAGTGTCTATGGGGACGGTCCCCACAAACCAGTAGAAATGGGGATTCACCTTTCAATTTATGGTACAGGTGTGAAATAACATTCCAAAATGGCAGTCAGACGGATGTGCTGTGTCCTGCTGCCACAGCCCAACAGCACACATCCACACCCACAGCTCAGCGCACAGTGTTTGCACAGCACTGACCACAGACACACTAATGTACACAGTCAATATAAATGTGTGCAATGTGTTTAGAGCATGAGTTTCTATGAACTCCCCCCTGCCTCTCTCTCTCTCTCTCTCACACACACACACACAAACACACACGTTCATGCTCACAGACATGTGAGCTGAGTGGAAGGTCAGTTACTTGTTCAGTCCGATGCCACAGAACATTCCGGTGGAGTTTCGAGGGTAGAGAACGTGCCGGGGGTCACCGTACAGCCATGCTGGAGGGGGACACAGGACAGAGGTGTGTTTGTGTGTGTGTGTGTGTGTGTGTGTGCCTGTGCACCTGCAGACACTGCAGCCCTACAAGACAGGAGTTAAACCTGCAGACACTGCGGCCCTCCAGGACTGGAGTTAAACCTGCAGACACTGCAGCCCTCCAGGACTAGAGTTAAACCTGCAGACACTGTCCCCTCCAGGACTGGAGTTAAACCTGCAGACACTGTCCCCTCCAGGACTGGAGTTAAACCTGCAGACCCTGCGGTCCTCCAGGACTGGAGTTAAACCTGCAGACACTGCGGCCCTCCAGGACTGGAGTTAAACCTGCAGACACTGCGGCCCTCCAGGACTGGAGTTAAACCTGCAGACACTGCGGCCCTCCAGGACTGGAGTTAAACCTGCAGACGCTGCGGCCCTCCAGGACTGGAGTTAAACCTGCAGACACTGCGGCCCTCCAGGACTGGAGTTAAACCTGCAGACACTGCGGCCCTCCAGGACTGGAGTTAAACCTGCAGACACTGCGGCCCTCCAGGACTGGAGTTAAACCTGCAGACACTGTCCCCTCCAGGACTGGAGGTGAACCTGCATATCAGAATCACCTACTTTTGTATAACTGTCTTTTTTTATTGACCTGAGATAAGGAGAGTGTTTTATGGAGCTGACTGGAGTGCTGGTAATTGCGAAAGGTGTGGCGCTTTCCTGGCCCCAGATTCAGTGGGAGTGAAACAGGGGAAATGGGGCAGGGAAGGAGGGACAGAGGCAGGGGGCTAAAGCATCATGTACTCATACAAAAACATTTTCACACCATTGTGAAGTGACCTGTGAGACCCTTATCACATCTTCATATAATAATGTAATATCTTGTCAAGTCCATATCAGTAGTGGAACTCGAAACCATACTGTGGCGAGTTACACTACTGTAAGTGTTGTTTTCAGATGAGACAAGTTTCACGGCTCACTTGTCTGGACCGATGAATAACATAAAACATCTTTGAGTGGTTCAAACAAGTCAATGATTGACAGCTGCATGTACTTCAGCTAATGATGGCGGTTTATGAAAGCTTATTCTCTAAGTGGCGGTTGAGGGATGGTGGTGGTTGTGTGTGTGTGTGTGTGTGTGTGTGTGGGGTGGGTTTAGTGGCAGTAATTAAGGAAGAGATCAGAGACATTACATCACTGTGGTGTGTCAGGACTGGATGTTCTATCTCCTGTTTCACATTTACATACACAGTCACTGTTAGGCACCTGGAAAAACAGCGCGCTGTCAAGCTTTAAATAGGCTGCAAATAGGGGCCAATAAAAACAGACTGACAGCTGGAGGGAGATAAACAGGGAGACAGGGAGGAAGAAGGGAGAAGTGTGGGGATTGAAAGAATGGGATGGAACGAGGGAGGGATGGATATTTACCCAGCATTCCCACCACCAGGTAACCGCCAATGGCGGCCATGAAGAGGATACAGCAGATCACATCTGTGCAGCTCCTGCAGGAGAGAGACAGTTAAATTAATTAATTACATTAATTAAATGATCATAAATAATCTATCAAATAATTTGTTTGTAATAAATCTTTTGTTAAGGTGTAATTGCACAGTATAAGTCACGTTTCTTACTTCACTGATACTAGTTTTATTGAAAATTTGCAACACAGGTAAAAAAAAAAAACAAATGGTTTGGCAACAGAGTGTGAGGGAAGAGAAACAGAGAGAGCGAGAGACAGAGAGAGAGAGAGAGAGGGAGAGATACTGAGACAGCGAGAGGGAGAGGCCACATTAACTATGAGGTTGCATTAAAAATAGCCAGTCATGCACACACACACACACACACACACACACACACACTCACACTCACAAATTGAGTTCCAGCCCTGTCATCAAACAGAAATGATGATCAACAGGTTTTTAGTATTTCTCTGAGCACCTATCAGGTAGCCAGTAAAACAGGTGTTTCAGGTCCCCCATCCAGCTAATGGAGACAAATAAGTTAATTATTTCAGGGCCGTATTCATAAAGCATCTCAGAGTTTAAGTACCGCTCATGAACCAACTCTGATGAACTTCAAATACAGGCCCTGACCTAAAAACAGTTTGGTCTTTTAGCTCATAATGGATATGGTGAGGATATGCACAGGGGAAAACTGACCCTGGATCAGTCTCCTATTCTGAGAAGCTTTACTAAAACAGGTGCTGATCCACGATCAGTTTCGCCTTTTGGTTTATAATTGACAGTGCTAGGATATGCACAGGGAAAACTGATCCCAGATCAGTGGTCCGACTCTGACGAACCTCAGGAATACAGGCCCAGATCCAAGATCAGTTTTGTCCTTAAGCAAAACTCATGTCTCTTATCTCAAAGGGCAGTACAGAGCTGAACGGGGTTCACCTTTTGTGTATCGGCCCATTAAATGTAGGGTCAAACTGGGCCGCTTCACCTGGAGAGAGAGAGAAAGATACACATAAAATGGACCTGTGAAAGACCTGTGTGCAAACCGAGGGCCGCAGGTGAAGACAGCAGTTTGTTTTTTTTTTGGTTACACATATGTTGTATGTGTGAAGCTTGTGAAAGAACGATAACACACAAAGATGAATGCACACATATATACACATACACAAAATTTGATCCTACGAAAATAAACACATCCAGACATACATCATAAAAAGGTACAGTACCTACAGACTGTATGTGCTGATTTAAACAACACTTGACGACATGGCTGTTCCTGCAAGTTCAGCTCTTCGCCTACATCAAATTTTTATTTATTTAATTTATATGTAAACCTTTATTTAACCAGTAAGTCTCACTGAGATCTCTTTTTCAAAAGAGACCATGGTCAGGGTAGCAGCCAGCGATGTTTTCATGCACTCTCAACATTGAGTGCGTATAAATATGTGTCTACTTGTGCATTAGCACTCCTGTGCATAGTGTGTGTGTGTGTGAGTGTGTGTGCGAGTGTGTGCGTGTGTGCGTGTGTGTGTGTGTGTGTGAGTGAGAGAGAGACCAGAGCACGTGCTAAATGACTGATTGGCTAAATATTAATGGAGCGATCAGGAAGCACCGTTCTGAATAACTGAGATGTTTATGGGGTTAGGTACTGCAGTACCTGCCATTCTTGTGTTACAGGAATATGCCAACTGGACATAAACTCACTTCCTGTGTTCAAATTGCAACAACAAACACGGAGGAAGGAAGACCAGGAGAAAAAAAAGGTTGAAAGGTAGAGGTAGAGTGAGATTGAGAGTGAGAAACATCTGATTTTTATACGCTTTTATTGAAACATTGTTGAAATAGTCAATCTATTCCAATAAAAAAGGAGCCAGAAAGACAACACACCCAGCACTAGCTTTTATTCTGGTCTGCCAAATGGCCAACTTTTCCTGATTAAATAAGAGAGATAGAGAGACAGGGAGACAGTGAGAAAAAGAAAGAGAGAGAGTGGTGAAAGAGAGCTTTAAAGTGCTACACAGGGCTTTAAAACTAGTCTCCATTTAAATCTGAATCAAAAATTAACAGAGCAGGAACACAGCTCTGACAGAGGGGAGGATAAGAGCACAGCACTGAAACAATGGGAGATTATGATGTACTACATCTCTGAATTAAAAATCCACTCTAAACGTTGGTGTTTGTTTCTCAATAAAACTCCACCCCGGCATTTCCTTGTAGCGTCCCAGAAACATGTGCTAAAACGGCCGCGTCCTTGCTTCCTTCTCAAGCTGTCATAATGACTGAGGTAGACCTCATTTACTTCCTGTAACTGTGCATGACCTGAGCTTCGCTCCGACATTTCAGTATTTGAACTTTGAACTTTTCTTCCAATAGGGGGGGAAAAAACCTGCAACACTGACCTTGAGACAAGTGGCATAATTTCCGCAAAACAACAAGTGCAACAAGATGATATCATATAAAGCAATTATCTGATATATATCACTATATTATTGACTTTACAGTTATGTACACTATAATTATGGATTTTTTTAAGGGGGAGGGGGGGGGCAGGGGAGTGAGTAACAATAAATAGTTCATGAACAATCCATTTTCTTTTTGCTTTTTTCAACAGTGTTATTAAGGTAACTGATGGGAATGGATTTATGCCAGAATGTTCCAAACTCTGACCATGAAGTAAAGGTAAGGCAGTTTCCCAAAATACATTCTGCTTTGAGCATACAGACACACACACACAAATACCGTTTCCATTTCAGACTTATCTGTGTGTCCACCTGGAAAGCTGATCGCAGATAGAACACCAACACCGCTCACTGCTGTAAAGCAGAGATGGGCAGGCGACGTCATTACATAACCATACCATGCAAATGCCCCCTGTCTCCAGTAAGCTTTATAGAGTCCAGCGAATATCTAATTACAGGCTTATCTGGATGACCCATGAAGCATTAACTATTTCACTGGAATGTTTTTCATGAACTACAACCTTGTCCAAGTCAGTGTACTTGTAATGCACTCTGCCACTGAAGGAAGACTATATTTGTGCATGTTTTTAAACGGCATCACGAGTCTGACAGATTCAGGGAAAGTGTGAGAGAGTAGGAACAATATGCCATGTGTGTGTGAGAGAGAGAGAGAGAGAGAAAGAGTATATATGTGTGTGAGAGAGTGTATGTATTTGTGTGAGTGTGTGTGTGAGAGAGAGAGAGAGTATATATGTGTGTGAGTGTGTGAGAGAGGGAGAAAGCATGTGTGTGTGTGTTTGTGTGTGAGAGAGAGAGAGAGATAGGTCAGTGTGTGAGCGTGTATGTGTGTGTGAGAGCGACAAGGAGAGACAGAGAGAGAGAGTGTGTGTGTGAGTGTGTGTGTGTGTGTGTGTGTGTGTGAGTGAGTGAGAGAGAGAGAGTGTGTGTGTGTGTGTGTGTGTGAGCATGTGTGAGTGTATGTATGAGAGCATGTGTGTGTATGTGTGTATAGGTAAAAGTCATTGTGAGAGAGCATGTGTGTGTGTGACAGTGTGTGTGCATGAGTGTGTGTGTGTGTTTGTGTATAGGTGTACGGCTGTGAGTGCAAGTGTGTGTGTGTGTGTGTGTGTGTGAGAGAGAGAGAGAGAGAGAGAGAGAGATTGTGCCTGCATCGTTGTGTGAGCCAGCCCTCATCTCTCAGAGAGATGGGGAGAAAGCAGTCGGACAAGGAAAAAACATGGAGAAGAAAGAGTGACAGGAGACAGACGGGGGGACAGAGACAGCGACACACACAGGGTTATAAAGCTGAAACCAGTTCCACTGCCTAAGCTTGTGTCAGATTACAGCGGGAGGCAAAGTTGTCTGTCCACACACAGCCCGCACAGACCTCTGAGATCTGCTGTCTGCATACATTTTTACTGCTTCTTTTACTGGACCCGTCCCTGTTATGAGCCTCTCTGACTTCCTGCTGCCATCCCTGGAAAGCCTTCATATAATACTGCATATATGTTCAGGGAAGGAAAACTCCAAATTCCGAAAGTAAAAATCCTACCATAGCCATAACCAGTGTGTACATATTATTAATGTACATGTATATAGCACATCACACTGCACTGAGAAACAGAGGGTTAGTATAGTATATACACACTGACTGACTGCACACTACAGTACATTAATGCTACACTGAGAAAGAGAGGTTTAATATAGTAGACACACTAGCTATATAAGGGAGGGGAAGGGAGAGATTTTTGTTTGATATGTCAACATCATGTTCATTTGAATTTTACAAAAAGAGAGAGCAAACAGTTTCCCACTCTCATCTCCTTCCTCTCTCTCCCTCATCTTTGATTTTCTGTGTCTACATTCTTGCTGGAAGATAATTCGTCCCAGGAGGGGGGTGAGTGAGAGCAGACTTCTGCTCTAACTCAGCACCTAAGAACACCTCACTCAGCTGATCGTGGCCTTCACCAAACACCATGTTGGAGTTAATGGTTACATTAAACCATAGCAGTCTTCAGTCAGAAGATTAATGAGTTCATTCATGTGCTTTAGTGCCAGAACAGAGGCCCGCTCCCTCAACAGGCGTCCTGTGAGAAGTCTGGCCAATGTTGTGTGACTGTTTCAAAGGCCCAGTCCAGGCAAACCTTCTCCCAGGTTTCACTCAAAGAAATACTCAATGAAATGGAATGAAGAGAGGTTCAAGGAACTAGATGGAGAGGAAAAAAAACCCTGCGTTGCTCAGTAGCTTCGCTAACACGTACAATACCGTATGCAGCAGCACTCAGGAGATCATTCTAGGAGGAAGCTGGAAACATTTAATTTGCAAGCCAAAAAAGCACAAACTTTCGCTGAAATGTCAAAGTTTGGAATCGGATTACTGTGTAACACCATTTTCATACCACGGGATGTAATGTTTAATGTTTAGCTGACATTCGTCACACAGACGGACTGGATAACAGATTACAGACTGCAGATTTATGAATCTCGATGCTCTCGTGAATATGACATCTGCGATTATGAACTGGAACATAAGAGTTACACCTGAATAATCTGCACAGGTGGAGGTGAGCGTACCTAAAATCTCCTCCATTTCTATCACAGCTGCAGCCATGGCGACCCTAATCTACTGTGTTTCTCAGAAATCACGAGCCAGCCCTCCCCCAGTCTACAGATAACGCCCTGGCAGAGGGTTTTGGAAAAAAAAAAAAAAAAAAAAAAAAACACAGGTCAGCAACACATCTGGTTAATTTGTGGTGAAGCAGGTTGGCTTTTTTTCTTTCTCTCCCTGCAGAATGTTGCTTTTGTTCCTCTAACCCGAGGCTTTGATGGGGTCTCTGTCAGCAGCAGAACTGTAAACCTTTTACAGGGGGCACTGTCAGGTTCAGAGGGCTTCTTAAACCCAGGGAGGAGTGCGGGGGGGCAGCGCAGATGGAGACAGGTTACCCCCCCCCCCCCCCCCCCCCGCTCTGTTCAGAGCAATGGTCTTAGCTCCTGGTTTTGGGCTACTTCAGTTGCTTACCCAGAATATGTTCTGTATCTAATATGATAGATTGAATGCATCCACAAACACTCTTTGAATAACTCAGTGAGTTGACAGGTCTGATAAAATTGTAAATTATGGTTTTATTTTTGCTGATATTTCTGGAGGGGAATAATCTGTATTTTCACCTGAAATTCCACCACCAGCTCAGACTCAAGAGTCCAGGTGAGGTTAGTTGGCTGTGCAATCAACTGTGTTAACTGGTCATTAAGCACTGGACTTAAGGACAGTCTTCAGCCCTCTAGGACCAGGGGGATACTAAGAAGAGGGTTTGCTGGTTGTCTGGGTAACTTTGGTAAAGTGCATAACAACAATTCATTCCCATCTGTCTGTAAACTAACATGGTCTCCCAGGGTGTTTTACCTCAGCGCCGTTCCCAGCGATAGCAGGCTAACACGGTCAGCCAGCTTTGTGATATTTCTCCCCCTGGAGTGAAGACCAGTGTTCTTGGACAAAGCAGAACACCCACTGACCAGTTCTGGGGGTGGTCAGCGAGACCGCCCCTTAGCTCTGGGGCCCCTCACTCAAACCCAGAGTTCCCAAACAGAGCGAGAAAGACAACTAGACTGTCAAGACAAACAAGCAAGAACAGCAAACCGCCCATTCAAACTGCGCCCCCTACAGGCCCGATGTTGTCACAGCGACTGGAAAAAACTGGCGTCACATCTGCAGAGTTAAAAAAATAGGGAAGGCTTGCCAGCATGTGAATTGGAGGAGTCGCATATACTTCCTCAGTCTGTTCAGAAGGTTCATTAGGTGAGACAAAGAGTTTGTACTGGGAAAGAAAAAAAAACGGATATTAAATAAAGAAACACAATTGAACTTGATGCTGGGTTCAGATTTTAGAAGAGAGAAGGAACAGGAAGTTGTCCATGTATTCATCTGTTGTTCATGTTTGGTGACACATGGCCTTGAGGGATTGCGAATAAACACCCTTCACCGTGTGGGACAGACTCATTTCCACGGTAACGACACAAGGGTCACTCTGCAATTGCCCCCCTTCCCCAAGACACGCCCGCTATTTAAGGCTCTGACGTACTTGGGTCAGGTGTCAGTGTGTCTGAATTGCCTCAACATAAAGCAATCTCTCAAACTATTTTAAGAGGTGCAGTAAAGACTGAATTTCACCAAACAAGGAAATAAGAGAGCGAGTGAGGGACACACACACACATATATAATATACCTGCATATGTATGTGCGCATGCATTCATGTTTGTTGTGAACTTATTGTAGTTTTATCTGAAGATAATAGTTTTGTGATAAAGTAATCTGCCGACCTATTTCAGGAGAAGCGGAAAAGAATGAATTGCAACAAATTATGAGGAAACAAACAGAGAATGATAGACATGCACACACACACACACACACACACACACACACGTGCATATGTATGTCAGGAGCGTAGAATTCTTCAAGTCTATCTGTACACAGTATACGTCTCAGATATCAGATGATTTTGAACATTCGAGTCACATATGATATCATACTGTTTTGCAAGACTACTGTGATCATGTCAACATGTTTTAAAAGTGAATCACAGGTATTCCATTTGTTACGGAGCAAAATGACACAACAGCGAACATTCCCATATAAATGAGAAATTTTCCTCAAAACTGACAGAAATGCAAAATTCTAAGCTGTGGATGTATGTGTGAATGCACTTCCCTCCCTCCACGGCTGTAGGTTACGTAACACTTTTTTTTACATTTGTTGTTGTTTGTTGCCCTTGCTTCAGGAACGCTTTGCCACAGCAGGACAATAAAATACCTTTCAAATTTTAAGAGAGGAGTGCAACATTCTCCTCCCCATTCCTGTGCTTTCTTTTGAAAAAATGCAGAAATGAAACACTTTCTCAGAATTAACATGTTGTTTGATAAATAGACTAAGAGCCTGCTCTCTCCCCCTCTTTCTCTGGCTCGCTACCCGAGCGTCGCAACTGAATTTGCATGGTCATGTGACTCCAGAGAAGAGGAAAGTGCAACTGCAAGCAAAGTTTTCCACATTTATTCTATCTTGATGACATGTAATATCATGTATTGCGTTTCTTTGTGGTTTTTGTTTTGTGGGATGCACAGGTAACTCAGCATAGGTAAATCAGCACAGGTGTGCTGGCCCTCAATCAGTGCCGAGTTCAGAAACAGGTCACTCTTTGACATTTAGCAGACAATCACACAGAGGCATTTAAACAGGTCACATGTCTGGGGCATCCATGAGGCCATGCATACAGGTAAGACATGCACAGAACAATTTCCAATCAAGCACATTTGCTAAAGGTTACAATTGCTGTGCCCCCGCCCAGGAATCAAACCTGCAACCCTTCCCTTCATAGTACACTTCCTGCATTGCCATTTGACTGTTTTATTCTTATTTTCCCTGTTGTTTTGATGACTGATGTAAGTATAGTATTGTATTGATATTTGAAGTATAGCATTGATGAATAACAATAATAATAATAATAATAATTGTTGTTGTTCTCATTACGTTTTTAAGCTATGGTATTTTCTAAGCAGCTGTTGTCAAACAGAGCTAGAGAAAGCCGACGCATGCACACACACTCACACACACACACACACATGCACACTCACACACACTCACACACACAGCCCGAGAAACAGAGAACTCCTCTCAAGCTTCCTCTGTTACAACACACCCTTCCCGAGGAACAACTGTGACACAGCCCGGCCCGGCAGTGCTGAGCGCTCCGCCACGCACACGCGCATTCCCAGCGGCGAGCAGGAGAGAGTTTTGAAGTTGGGGGGAGAGGGCAAACTGTGAGCTTTTTTCTCAAAAGTGGGCGGGGGGGTGGATGCGGATCGGGGTCCCTGCGAATTCCAAACGCCAACATTTCCCCATACTCCGCCGTGACACTTTCCAAGACCGCAACATACTTTCTCTGTTTAGGGGCCAACTCCCGCCTGATTCTCAACTCAGTGTAATGTACATATACCCGAAAGTAATTGCTCTGCTACGTTTTTTCTAAATAATATATTACTCATCTCTCCGATCACCACAAGGTTCGGAGGTTCAGGTTGGTTATAAAGTATAATATTTAGTCTTTTAACCAGAATAGTTTCATCAATTAGTAATTGTGATTCGACGGCAATGGTGTACATGCAAATATGCGACATCATTTTTAGAGGCGTCCTTTTCTAATCTTTTCACCCCTGTCTCTCACACCACTAAATCCGAACATTATTATTATTATTATTATTATTATTATTATTATTATTATTAGGCTATTACTAGATTCAGTGGCCCGTTTTATTGGCGTCACTCTATCAGATATTATAAACAACTCTAATAGGATAACATTTTTTTTTTTACTTAACAGTAACCTATCTTATCACAATGTTCTAATCTTTTGGATCACAACAACAACAGTAACAGCAAGAGATTCACCATACAATAGCAAGGTACGCCTAAACATGCAGGCTACTTAAAGTGCAGCATCGTTATTTTCTTACTCAATACACCACTGTGACAGCACATAACTATTCCTGGACAACAGTGTCGTGACTGCATAGCCTGTAGTACAATCTGATTTGGAAAGGATATTTCCATATACTCGCCATCAGTAGTTCTTAATTACCGGTGAGTACTTCAAACACCACCGATAACGATGAGGACTGACTGCTTTAACAGATTCAGAGAGTATTCTCTAGCTTCACAGAATACAAAGATAAATAGCCTACGTTGAGTTGTTTAAGGCGTTATTGCGATGACAATGCCAATTACGTGCAAGAAACACCTTTGAAACGTCAAGCCATCCAACAAATGTAACTTGCCTTGCGATCTACCAAACAAATCTACAGCGTTGCTTTTATTGTAAACAGTGGGACTCACCATATTCTGAATTGCTCTCCTCCGACTTTTTACCCATTTTCACCTGTTGTTATTTTATTGTTTGATTTACTAGGACATCCGTCTTGAATATAAAGTGGCTCTCGGCTAAATCTCTCCACCTCTTTCGTCTCACTCTCTCTCGTCTACAGTTGCCAGGCACGACGTCACGGGTTCACCTGTTCTGGGATGCACACCTGGGTGAACACGCCTATAAACGAGTCACTTAACTGGACCATGGATTTTGCTGCGAGTTCACTGCCCCCTGCTGTTCCGTGGGCGCCATTGACCTGCTACCACGTCTGCCGATGCCAAGGACAGCAAAAGTTAATTCAGCTAAACCTGGCACTTCTTCTATTGACGCAGCTGCTGATACTTTGATTGTCGTGCGCTGTCCCTTTGATCTAACAAAATAAACACCCAATGGACTCCACGTGTTGTCATTAATCTTAATATGGCCTTTTATGCTGAATATATCACAGTCAAATCTGATGGGTAACATTAGACGCCACTTTACAATTAAGGAACTCCACCGCTACCAGTCCAAACGCATTACAAACTCACCTGCGTGATATTTGCATGTTATATTAATAAGTACACAAAGGCAAAGATAAAACATATTCAAAATATGACCCATTTTGTTTCCGCAGTAATCTCCTTGCATAAAGATTGTCTTTTTTTTTTGTCTTTGTCTTTTTTTCTATTTTACATGTTGTCACGTCCGTCAGAAGCATCTGAAAAGTTAGAGGGGAGACGGAAGGGAAGATAGGCCGCTTCTTTCTTTTTTTGACAGGCCTATTTTTGATGCTCCCGCTTGGATGAGGCAAACGAACAACTTCTAAATTACTTTGACACTATAAAACCAGGCGGGAGTTGTTACAAATGAATGGTGGGACGGACGGATGAAAACAATGATTCTCTAAAACACTAAGATATGTGTATTTCCTGTTCAGCACACGGGCCGATCTATGTCAGAGAATGTGACTGATCAGTAATTTGTGCACAAGGGGAAAAATGCGTAAACTGTAAAAACAGCACGTTTAAAAGGTTCTTTTGGACGGATAAAAAAATTGCTACAATCATTTTTGTCAGTACAACAGCACGAAAGTCCGCATCTGTAGGCGTTTCTGTGCCTGAAAGCATTAAGGCGCGAAAACGGATGATGGTCAAAAAAAAAAAAAAAAACAGGTCCTCTTTTGAGAATAACATTTTTATTCAGTTCATTGTCTTTAAAAAAAAACAGTACAGTTAAGGCAGATTTTCATCATATTTTGTATATAAAAAAACAACATTAAAACCACCAACAGAATCAGTAAACTGCAAGCATCTATCAATTCTACTTTCCTAAAATAAAAGGCAATGTCCTCCATGGCACAGCCAGTCTTGTTCCCACACAGCATACTGTACTGTATGAGGTCAAGGTACAGCATCAATAATAATAATGAAAAAAACAACTTCAGAAAGCACATCCCACAGTCCTGCTTGCTATATACAGTAGTGTGTAGTGTGGCATACAGTAAGGGGTGATGTCATAGATCTGCAGCAATTTTGGCGGTCAACACAGATTCTACAGCCCTCACCCAGGTACTTAACTCCACGTTCCTAAAGACCCAATTTAGCCAAACGTACTTCCTCATGTTACCCATAGACCCATTCATGAAGACGGAGGTGGGGAGTGATGATGCAAGACTTCACAAAATTAGTTGCAAAAGCAACACCCACCCACCCACCCCTCCCCCCCACTGCCCATTTGCTCATTAACTTAATGATGGACATGATAGCTATGTGACATTGGAAATGCAGGCAAAGACATGCAGCATGGAATGCTGGAAACTACTTCAGAAGGAAACGGTTGGGAACAAGTTTACTTTCACGGTCCAGTCACCCACATGTTCACTTCCGGGTCATTGTCCAATACCCAATGTTCAAATTACAGGATGTAGAATGCAGCTTAAAAACCTCAGTCTGAGTCAGACGGGCCTTCTACATTGTAAAATCGTGCCTCTCTAGTAGAAGTCGAAGTCGAAGTACACACATCTTAATTTGATGCATCTTTGTTTCAAAT